>CAUYQG010206300.1:0-10065 GCA_963574415.1 Tarsius wallacei | reverse complement strand
CGGGCATCAGCTACACCACTGGTGCTCTATCCAGGGTTAGAGCTCTGGAATTCAGAGCTTCAAAGCTCCAAAGCTCCAAAGTGCCGGCATTGAGCGGCAAAAGTGGCCCTGGAATGTTCCCAGTGTATTTCAGTCAGAAATGGAATCAGTTTCTCTGAGGGGCGGGTGCCCAGAGCCTCCCAGGGTGAAAGGGGGCTTGGTCTGGGTATGTTATAACCAGGGAGGGAGTTGAGACTCGAGATTTCCTCCCCGCGAGGGAGCAACCAGGAATGCAATAGCCGGCCCTGCGTGGGACTGGGGGTCCCTGGGCCTCAGACCGATTCATCTGGATGTGGATGAGTGGGTGGGGGAAGGGAAGCAAGAGTCTTTTTGGGGAATTCACATTCAGAGAATCTCACAGTTCCACCTATGTCATTGCCATCTTGTCCAGAACCCCAGGAAAAAGTTTTATTTTCCAGTTTTTAATCTTCTGGCAGTGAATTCTGCAAAACTAATACTGGAATTTCCTCAGTGTATTCTTCAGAATGAATGCAAAATACTATATTTGTTAATACCATCATTAAGCTATTTAAAGTAAATTGTGAACTAAGTAATCATAAATTTTATGTGCTACCTTAGCTAGCTAATTAATTAGCAAATGTGATATATGATATTCCTAGATTTGAGAATAGTTGTGGCTACTATGTAATTTGTACTCCTTTATATCATTCATTCTATAAATATTTTATTTTTTACCATGTGCCAGATAATGTTCCAAGTATAAGGAACACAAAGTGAACCAAATCGAATAGAAATATTAGTTAAGTAGCATGTATTATTAGTAAATGTATGTATACTATATTCTAATATGAAGACATTAATTTTCATTAAAATTGTAATGAGCTGCATTTGTTTTAGAGCTTAAAAACAAATTAAGTAACTAGTCCTCACAATAAGATTTTAAAATGTAGAATATCAACTATGAATTGAATGACTCCATCCAATTTGGAAGCACTATTCATTTCCAGTCATGTATTTGTATTATACTTTCTGTTGATTTTCACCAAATCATAACATATATTTCCCTCCTGGGATAACCATGTGTTGCTCTCCATTATGATGTTAGTTTATATATAAGGCTCAAACATTTGGAGCATCCAGGACTTTTTTTTTTGTACTTTCTAACAATGTTTCCCTTTTCTTTGAAATAATAACCATGCTTTCTTTCCCCTTTTGGATGCAGTACTTTGTCATTCAGAAACAAATGGACTCTGAATAATTGCCAGCAAGAGAAGGACTTGCTATATTTTTGAATTTGACAATGTTATGACCCCTGTGAAAGAAAAACTTGAAAAAGCTATGAAAGAAAAACTTGAAAAAATGGATTGGATCAAGCTAAAAAGCTTTTGCACAGCATAGAAAGTGTGTGAAGAAACAACACACAAATTGGGAGAAAATATTTGCAAATCATATATCAGATAAGGGGATAGCATCAAAAATACACCAAAAACACCAACTACCTATTAACAAGAAAAGAAGCAATCCTGTTAAAAATGGACAAAAGACTTAAACAGACATTTCTCAGAAGTATACATTCAAGTGTTCAATAGATATATTTAAAAAGTGTTCAACATCTCTAATAATCAGAAAAATGTAAATCAAAACCAAAATAAGATATCATCTCACCCTTGTTAGATTGCTATCATCCAAAAGATAAAAGATACGTTTTGGCTTGGATGTGGAGAAAAGGCAACCCTTGTACACTACTGGTGGAAAAGTAAGTTATTGCAGTCATTATGGAAAATGGTATGGAGATATTGAAGTTCTGAAAACAATACTGTAAAATGAAGACTCCAGCAGCAGTCTCAGAAGCAAAAGTGTTCTTCTGACCTTCTCCTGCCCTCTGGTCTCCTGGTAACATTCTCTTCTGAACCTAGTCATAAAAACTAGAATCCCTCTTCCTCAAGGTGGGTCATAGAAACTGGAATCCCTTTTCCAGTTGACCTGAAAATATTACTCTAATCTTTCCTCCATCTAACCTACCTTGTTAGACTACAGGTAATGAGACTTCTATGTCAGAGAGGATCCTCCCATACTCAGAAGGAAGAAATGCATGCTCAAAGAAGCCAAAAAGAATCTAGACAGAAGGACCTTGCTGGGTTTCTTCACTCAGTCTATCAGCATTAGGTCATACTCTTTTGTCCAATTATATTTCTACATAGCTGTCCATACTTTATTGATTCTAAGAGTAAAAATGAACAATTTTCCCTGTATTGTCATTCTGAAGGCCCTTATACATACATGTAAATTAAATTTGTATACTTTTTCTCATATTAATCTACCTTTTGCGAGTTGATTTTTCAGCAAGCCTTCAGAGGACCAAGGTTTCTACTTGGCTCCTCCAGTATCTCCAAGACATCCTTTTCATGCAATTTGGTGATGGGAACAATGTCATGAACAGCTAGATTGTGTCATCATCATTGACACATTCTATCATAAAGAGCAAATAGACACTTCATTTTCTTGCCTTTTTCTGGTTATTGTGACTTACATAAATGTTGCCCAGTCTCAGATGAAAATTTCATTTGTCTCTTTTGTCTTGTGCATATCTCTAGTCCAGAGGGATTTTGATAGTGATCTTGTGGACAGGATTCAGGCTGGCAGTAGGGGAGCTACATTTGTTTTTTAGGTACTGAATGAAGGAGAAATCTTTGCATTTAAGAAGTTTTCAGTTAAAACCAGTACCAGTGCTATGCATTTCATGCATTTAAAAGATGGCAGTGCTGGAACATTTTTGCTTTCACTGAATTATTTTCTTAAATTCAAAAATAGCAGATGTAAACAGTACTCAATTTTTCTTTAAGTTCTTGAAGTTTGACACTTCTTCTTTTATGACTTTGAAATTATGCTTTGTCCTATGAGAACCATTGCTGGCCTTCCATGGGGAGCTCAGCGTTTTTTATGACGTATTAGTATGTTACAAGTTTAATAGTAATGATTCTGGGATTAAGTTAGTTTACTGGTATTTACTTAAAAAATAAACAGAAAACGTGGCTTAACAAATGCTTTTCTCCACTCCTGCTTTTTTACCCTTGTTTCTTTTTTCCCTATTTTGAATAAAACTGATTTCAATAATTCAGAAGAGATGCCTGAATTGTTTTTAGCCCTCTATTATATTCTTTACTGGCTCAGGGTAAAACACTTTTCATTATTTTTATTCTGAAGACTCCCATACTTTTTCTGCTAAACTTGCATAACATATGGTGCTTCATCTCCAGTTCACTACTGGACACTTCTATGTGGCTGTTCTTTAACTACATCATATTCTATATGTTCATATTCATGATTATTGTTTTTACACTGAAAATAGCCCTCCTAACTTTCCTATCTCTATTAATAATATGGGTTTTTCACAGATATCAGAGTAACTGATTTATTCCTTTCTATATATTTAGCCAACAAATTCTATCACAATTTTTCTTCCATTTGTCTTTTTTACACTTCTACTGTGGGAAAATGTCTTATCTCCTCAGTGAGTCTGCTGGCATAGTCTCCTATTTGGCCTCTCTGAATCTGCCTTTTGTTTAAACTCACCTTTCGTATTGTCATTCACTTTTAAAAAAATAATCACTGAATTCCTATTACCAGCTACCTTGACATTCAATTCATCTGTTTGCCTTGGCATGTCTTTAAAATTCTAGCCACATGATAATTGTTCTGCTTATTTTCTGTAAAATCTTCTCTCCAGTCAGAAACCTAGGCATTATAGTTTGTTTCTTTACCTGCATGGTCACTCCTAACTCTGGGTCATTTTTATTGTTTGTCTCTCTTGGAATGCCATCTACTTTTTCTTCTATCTATTTAAATTTTGTTTATTATTGATAATCGCAGAAAAATAATTAGAAAGTTAAAGTTAAAATTCAGATAGACTTGAGAAATATTAGTCTCATAAATGTTCAATGTCTTATTCAGTCATACATTGAAAAAATGGCAGCAATAACACCAGAACCCAAGTTCCCTTTTGTTTAGGTTTCTTACGTTACAATGTGTTGCCCAAGTGAACAGTTAACGCTCCCAAATTTCTCGTGACCTTTCACTTGCGTATTTCAACCTGCTATGTTCTTATAGACTTTAAGACCTTTGGATCATCTAGCAGGCAACCAATTTATGCTGTAGTAGGTCCCAGACAGCTATAATTATTATCCTGAATAATTCAAGTTTGGTCTACTTGTTACAAATTTTATATGCTATGTTGAAATCCTCTTTAGGAGAAGTTTGAATCCTCTGGCTTTCCCTGTACTATCAATAACTACACAGTATAAATCCACTTCCTAAACAAGACTCCAACTCTTTAAACATGTATATGGAGTAATCATGTTTCCCCTTGTCAACCTCTTATCATTTTTTAAATGGCTTTTTATACAATCAATGATAAATACATATATTTTAAGTCATAGGCTATATAAACCCAGTTTAAAATAGCTTATGAATGCAAGTCATATAAACCTTACTAATTGGAGGATATTCTCTGTTACAATTGGAAGCAATTAGATGTTATTATTCAGTGAAACTTCACTAAGTGGACCCTGAAAGAAACCTAAAAGGGACCCTGAAAGAAATCTAAAAGGTCAAGATTTGTGTATTCCATGCAAAGACAAATACCTCTTGTATTTATCAATATCAAATCAATAATTTAAATGAAGATTAAAAAAAGATCTTGCTGAACATTTGCTAGATCAAAACAAGTGAGCCCTTTTTTTTAAAATAAATGCCCCTTGTCATTTCTACCCTCCTTTCTCAAAATACTTCATGAAAGCATAGTGGCTTTTGACAAAGCTTTTAAAAACTATATATTGCAAAACAATTTAAAATATATTGTCTCACATAATTTAAATGAGCCAAATTATTGAATTATAAAGTCCCAAAGTGGGTCTATCTGACTTCATGAAACAAATGTCAGGAGGGAAGCACTAGCGCTGTGTTGCTTAACACTTCCTGTCTGCTTTCACAAGCAAATTTGTTACTAAAGATGAGAAGGCTGCCCTCTAACATTCATCCAAACAATACTCTTAATGAAGGAAGAGGAAAGGGAAGACAAGGGAAGAGGAAAGATCTTACTTTCTTAAGTAAACAGTAATAAAAATAAATATCAAAATTACAAAAAAAAAAAAAACCCACAAAAAAACAACAATGAAGAACTTGTCAGTTCAAGTATGGTACTCTATAATTGATAGCCCCATTAACACATGAAATAAGGAGTGAGAACTTTCATGAAGAACAGAACACCAGGCATACAAACGACTTGTGCTCCATCGACATGTTTTCAAACAGTTCACTCTATTCATTGTTCTGTTATAAAGAGCTCTATGTCTGACTCCTTTTGCTTAGACCAGGACTCCCAGAAAGACCAGTAATAAGGCACCACATTCTTATTACTACAGGCTAAAACTGCATTAACTTGTTGAGATGCTACATTGTGGTGTCAACTTTTGTTAAACTTATAGTCACCTAAAAGTTCCAAAACTTTTTTGCATATACTGCTCTCAAGTGTCATTTTCTTGTGAAGTTGATTATAGTCTATCAATCCAATACAATATAACACAGATATATATTTAATACCTGTTTTCATGTCATCTTTTTCACCTAGCTTAAAACCACATGTAAATTCTTGAAAATGTTTTAATATATGGTTCTAGTTAGTCATCCAGGCCACTGATAAACAGGTTTGAATGAAAGAGAGGGTTAAGGGACAACCTCTGAAACACTTAATTAAATATCTGTTTCCTTTTTCCTTTACACATTGAGTAAATTATTTTTCATAGGATTCAAAAGCACCTATTAGTCACTCTTTCATCATTTATTACAAGGACTTTTTTTTCAAATTTCAAGGGTATACTGTTTCTTTTACTAGCATTTGTTAACTTACTAAATAACTTTAAAAGATAAATAAAATAAATATGGCAGAACTTTCATATGGTAAACCAGTGCGTAGTGGTGTTTTTTAATCACTACATTACATTGCATACATTCTACTTCACAATCTGATGAAGGCTTTGCTTTAGTTCAATGCTTGTCCATTTTTTTTTTTTAAGTTCTGAAATCTATCTTTACTACTTGTCCCAGTGTTCTGCCAGTTTTCATAATGAAAAGACTTGGATTTTTAAAATGGTGTAAGTACAATGACATGTTCTGAAACCAAAGCTATTCATAATCAAAGCACATTTAAAGACTACAGAATAATCCATAAATTAATGTCTATAGTGTCAAGTCAAACTGATTCTTTGTTGCACACTGACTCCTTTTGCCCCCCAAATCTAATAATACTCATAAGATGCCTCTAATCATGCATTTGCCTTAATTCTTTGGACAAAATACCTTCTAACAGCTTCAGTTCTAGAATCCAGGTTGTGTGTGTGTGTGAGAGAGAGACAAAGAGAGAGAATAATGCCTTACCTTGCTAACTTACTTTCATGACTAGTTCCTCTTAGTTGGATTTGATGACTTAATCCCATGAGTCCTTTTGGGATTAAAATACTGCCTGACTCACAATCTGGTGGTAAGAGCCTCATTTCTTGTTGATGAACTCTTCTGACCCTTTCTACCTTCCAACTGGCCTGCCTTAGTGCTTCTCTGCTTCTTATCTTTCCCAGGACTCCTCATTATTGTGTGCACTTGCTTATTATGTCTGCTAACCTTCCCAGTTATCTTCTGCCTGCTCAGACTGCCATCTCTCACTTATCATCATCTCCAGACACTGAGTTCTGGCTCATTGGCTAGGTGGGGGAGACCTGTTTCAGATTCTGAGTCCTTTGTTGAGACTCTGTCACTGGCTTTGCTGCAATTAAATTTCTGGGCTACTTGGAATATCCTAAGTCCAGTCAAGTCTGACAATTTTCTGCCACTAATACTCCTTACCTATTATTGACAGCTAATTTCTTTACTCTTATTTATGGTTGCCAGTCCTCTTACCTGAGGAGTCTTTCTAGTTTCTGTATCCCAGCATTTTGGCTAGCCCCAGTAGTCTTCTCATACCATAAGTCAGTTATTATATCATCTCCGGCATGGTACAAAAAATTAAGTAGAAGCTCAATTACATATTTCCCACTCTTCATGATTCATTTTATTTGCCACACTTGTGGAATCTCACTCTTCTGTTATCATAGAGGAGTTACTTACATCATTTTCAAGGTCCTTAGTGTAAGTATGTTATCTCTTGGTCTCTTCTATTGGAATCTTTCTGGGAGAGAAACCATATGATTGTTTAGTCACATAAACATTTATTAAGCACTTAGCAGGTACATGTTTGGCAACACAAAGAAAAACACACATTTAGATCGCTGATCCATTTGGAGTTGATGTTTTGTGTATGGTGATAGGTAGGGGTCTTGTTTCGTTTATCTGCACATGGTCAGCCAATTTCACCAGCACCATTTAGTGAATACGTTATCCTCTCCCCAGTGGTTGTTGTTGGAGACTTTGTCTATGATGAGTTGGTTGAGAAAGTGAGGTTTTTCTTCTGAAATCTCTATCCTGTTCTATTGGTCTATATGCCTGTTCTTGTACCAATACCAGGTTGTTTCGATTATTGTAGCCTTATAATAAGGTTTAAAGTCTGAAGGTGTGGTATCTCCCACTTTGTTTCTTTTGCTTAGGATTGTTTTGACTATTTGTGGTCTTTTATATCTCCATATGAATTTCTGTATGTTTCCAGGTCTGAGAAGAATGATATTGGTAATTTAATGGGTATAGTGTTGAATCTGTAGATTGCCTTTGGTAGGATGAACATCTTAACAATGTAGGTTCTTCCAATCCATGAGCATGGTATATTTTTCCATTTGTTTGTGTCATCCTTGACTTTTTTCAGCAGTGTTTTATAGTTTTCATTGTAAATATCTTTTGCTTCTCTGGTAGGAAGATGCCAAGGTATTTCATTTTTGTGTGTGTGTGGCTATTGTGAATGGGATTGTGCTCTTTATTTGGTTCTCTGACTGTTTGTTGTTGATGTATAAGAATGTGATTGTCTTTTGAACATTGATTTTGTACTCTGAGACTTTGCCCAAGTCCTTTATCAGCGCAAGGAGTTTCTTGACAGATTCTCTTGGATTTTTGAGGTATAGAATCATATCATCAGCCAAGAGGAATAATTTCGTTTCTTCTTTTCCTACTTGGATACACCTGATTTCCTTCTCTTGTCTGATTATTCTAGATAAGATTTCCAACATTATGTTGAACAAGAGGGGTGAGAGTGGGCAATCTTGTCTTGTTCCAAACTTTAAGAATCCTTAGAAAATGCAGGACACAGCCTTATGGAATCGGAATAGGCAAAAAATCCCTGCTCAAAACTCCAAAAGTCCATGCCATAAGAGATGACAGACAGGACCTCATCAAACTGAAAAGCTTCTGCAAAGTAAAAGAAACCATCAAGAGAAGGGAAGACAGCCCACAGAATGGGAAAATAATTTGCCACCTGCATATCTGACCAAGGCTGATCCTGATCCAGGATGTACAAGGAATTCAAACATGCCAAAAGGAATAAAACACACAGCCTTATTTTAAAAGTGGGCAAAATTCCGGCACAGTGACTCATGCCTATAATCCCAGCAGTTTGGGTGGCAGAGGAAAGAAGATTGCCTGAGTCCAGGTGTTCGAGACCAGCCTGGTCAACTTGGCGAAACCTTGTCTCTACAATAAATAAAAAAAATAGCTGGATGTGGTGGCATGTGTCTGTGGTTCCAGCTACTTGGAAGGGTGATGCAGAAGGATGACCTGTGCCCAGCAGGTTGAGACTGTGGTGAGCATGCCACTGCACTCCAGCCTGGGTGACAGAGTGAGACTCTGACTTAAAAAAAAAAAAAGTAAGCAAAAGAAATGAATAGACACTTCTCAAAATAAGACCTACTAGCAGCCAATAGACACATGAAAAAATGCTCATCCTCACTAATCATCTGAGAAATGCAAATCAAAACCAAACTGAGATACCACCTAACTTCAGTAAGAATGACCATCATTAATAAAACACACTTCAACAGATGCTGGCGAGGATGTGGAGAAAAGGGAACACTTCTACACTATTGATGGGAATGCAAACTAGTTTAACCTCTATGGAAAACAAAATGGTAATTCCTAAAATAACTAGAAATTGACCTTCTACACAGCCCAACAAACCCCCTTCTGAGAATATACTCAGAGGAACTTAAATCACTTGACAAAAAAGATACCTGAACACATATGTTTACCACAGCACTATTTATAATCACAAAAACATGGAATCAACCATGCTGCTCATCAAAACTGGACTGTATTTAAAAAATGTGGTACGGTGGTACATATACATGTTGGAATATTATGCAACCATAAAGAAGAACACAATTATTGACTTTGCAGGGACTTGGATAGATTTAGAGTCCATAACACTCAGTTATCACTTATCACAGAAACAAAGAACTGAGTACCACATGTTCTCACTCACAAGTGGACCCTGAACATTTATACTACTATAAGAAAGTGATTGGCAGTAACCAGAATCTCCCAGAGGAGTGGGAGAGGGGAACATAACATTAATAAGGGTAGCTGATCCCAAGCCAGGCAAAGCGGGAACTAAAGGGAGGCCCAACCATTACCTGTACAATGACCACTTGTATAACTAATTTTGAATTATACCCCATATCTTTATTTTTTTTATTTTTTATTTTTTATTTTTTGAGTTGGAGTCTCACTCTGTCACCCAGACTGGAGTGCAGTGGCCGCTCCCGGCCACCGCAGCCTCGAGCTCCTGGGCTCCGGCGATCCTTCCGCCTCAGCCTTCTAAGTAGCTGGAACTACAGGTGCGTGCAACCACGCCCGGCTAATTTTTTGATTTATTGTAGAGATGAGGTCTCGCTTGCCCAGGCAGGTCTCGAACCCGCGGGCTCAGGCAATCCACTCATCTCAGCCTCCCAAAGGCGTGGGATTACAGGCTGAGCCACCGAGCCCGACCCCATATCTTTAAAATAAAATAAAATAAATTGAACTAAAAGCAAAACACACAATTGTGTGATGTTGGTAAATCGGGGTGACTGGATTTTATACTAATGTAGTAGTCTGGTT
>CAUYQG010206279.1:0-40390 GCA_963574415.1 Tarsius wallacei | reverse complement strand
GTTTTTCAGGGAGGGTGGGGTTGCTTTTGCTTCACTTGTACAATCTCCTGTTCTTCCTTATGAGAGTCCTCCGGCTGCATCCACCTGTCAGTGTATGAACCCAATGGAGTCTATTTCCCACCGTCTTACAATCTTTCTGTGAGCAGATTGTAGGTTTGGTACATTTGGAGAATCTCACAGTTCTGCCTGTGTCGTCACCATCTTGACCTGGAAGCCGCCTTTTGTTTTTATAATAGGTCTGATATACCTTCACAAGGTTGATCTCCCTCCACTCCAGAGATAGGAGATAGACATCTCTCTTCTTTTGATGAATGGAGTGGGAAGAGGAGTGGTATTGAACTTTCACCTTTGACAGGGAAATATTATCTTAAAGTTTAACAAAAATAATTGGTAATACTTTAAACAGAAAGCTATTTTATTATCCATACCATGTCAGGTTAGTAATTCTTATGCTTGGAAGATTTTTTTTTTTTTTTTTGAGTCGGAATCTCACTCTGTCACCCAGACGGGAGTGCAGTGACCGCTCCCGGCCACCGCAGCCTCGACCTGCTGGGCTCCGGCGGCTTAGAAGATTTTAAAGTCGTTAGCAACTTGGCACTGATCACAATATAACTGATCACAAACCACTATGAGTAAATTTAATTTACATGATATGCAGGCAGTTTAGGAGGAGGGTGTGGGGTAGATGTGTGTGTGTGTGTGTGTGTGTGTGTGTGTGTGTGTAAGAGTCTTACTCTGTCACCCGGGCTGGAGTGCAGTGTCATGCTCATGGCCACTGCAGCCTCAACTTGCTAGGCTCAGGTGACCCTTCCACCTCAGCCTTTCAAGCAGCAGGAACCACAAGCACTTGCCATCACATCCGGCTCATTTTCTGATTTATTGTAGAGATAAGATCTTGCTAAGTTGCCCAGGTTGATCTCAAACCCTTGGACTCAGGCAGTCCTCTCACCGCCTCTGCCTCCCAAAGTGCTGAGATTATAGGTGTGAGCCACTGTGTCTGGCCAGGTGTGGTTCTTGAAGCTTTTGTTTCCTACCCCACCCTAGAGAGACTGAACTGAGAACCTGAAGAGTTTAAGTATTAAAGGTTTTAAAAACATAATATTTACAGGTCATTGTAAGCTACTTATTTATTTAGCCAAAGAGATAGTCCAAAGATTTTGAAAAGTTAAAAAAAAAAAAAAAAACTTTGCTTTTTAAAATTTAAAAAAGAAAAAAACTCACTTTTTGTAGAAAAACAGCTGAATTTTTCTTTTCCTCCCCCCTCTGTTGTTTATAGAAGAAAATTATTTTGGAGATTGTTAATTAATAAGCTTGTATTCTGGTCTTTGAGTAGTAATTTGGCCTAGCATTAGTGTAATTGATATTAACGATAAATTCATAGAAACTTTTTTGTAACCTTAAGTGTTTACAGAATTCCTTTCACACATTTCTTTTCAGAAACCATCCATATACCATCTTTGACATACTCATGCCATTTTTCGACATTCTTGAACTTTCTATTTTTGACCTATGCTTCCCTTTTTTTAAGTAACCAGTCATTTTATCATAGGACAAATGTATACCATATAAAATTCTTTCCTATACAAAATTATTCTCTTTCCTTTATATCCTTCCTTACCTTATACTTTTACACCAGCAACTTTTTTACATCTTTCCTATACTTCTGTTTTCTTTCTTTACCGTCTTATAGATAACTTTTTTACATTTATACTTTGAATAACCTTTAGTAGCTTTTGGTTAAGATAAGACTTTATCATTCCGACACAGATGACCAGGACCAAACGGCTGGAACCTTTGTTAAATTAAGAAATTAATTTGGGTTCCAGTGCCCTAATATGCACCCGGGATTTGTTTAGGGTAAAGGTGAGCCAGTGCCAGACACTTTAGCAGATTTCCAGGCCTCCTTAAGTGGCCATTATTTCTGCACTCTTCAGAGACTGCACCTGCATTCCAATGGCTTTCTGGCTTGCACTGTGAACAAGGTCCTGGAGGTTTAGGCCTCTTTGGGGCAACTACCCTTCTAGTGTCTGCCTCAACTGTACCCATAGCAATGGACACCATTCCTTAGCAGAATTCTTCTTACCCGGTCTCTGATGGGCAACTGGAATTTTTGTCACTAATGGCAATTGCCAATTGGGATGCCTCTTTTGGCACTCTGGTTCCGCTGCCCTCCATGTTGCTTCTCTAATGTCTCAGCTGAATAAAAAAAAATCTCAAAAGTTATTTTAATTGACTATACACCTGAAACTTTTGATCATTTCTCTGCCTGTAATGGTCTGATGTAAAACCTTAGAGTGAACAGCTATTAGGCTCAGCTAAAGTTGTATTTATGCAAAGAAAGTTAAATCACCTTGCTGTGCCTGGCTAGCTCCCCTCCCACCTTCAGAACAGGCAAAACTTGAATGCTGGTTACTCCCTGCATATACTTTATTAAGCCCAGTACTTTTCCTGTGGGACAGGTAAAATATAAGGTACACTCTGTGGCACAATAGCATGAAACCTGGTCACTCTCACCTAATTGTCCACACCTCGCAACGAAAACCATAATTTAGTAATATATATAAGGTTTTAGCAGATTTGCCTGTTCATAATTGGAAATAAATAGAGACAGATTGTTTCAAACCCACGTGGTCTGTTCAATCTAAAGTTTTACATCGGACCTTTACAGACAGAGAAATGATCAAAAGTATCATGTGTTTAGTCAATTAAAATAACTTTTGAGGGTTTTTTTTTTTTTCAGCCGAGATGTTAGAGAAGCAACATGGAGGGCAGCAGAACCAGAATGCCAAGAAGAAGGAGAAACTGACCAAGTAGCAAAAGCAGATTACGAGAGACAGAAGTTAAACCAGCTGGGCCAACGTCTGAATTATTAGAGAGAAGTGGGAAGGAGATAAAGAAACCAAAGAAGGAGTAGAAGTGTGCCACAGGCACAACAAGGGGGTCGGCATGGCACCATTTTGAAATCCTCAGACCATTTGCCCTCATAACAATAGAGGTTAGGCTGAAAGAGAGTATCAGAGGCAAAAGACCTGCCTTGGGTCCATCTCCTGGTCGCTTAGCCAGAATTGAGGAGATGCTTAGGGCAGAGGGTCCTGAGAGGGGAGAAAGAAAGCGAGCGTCCTAAAAGCAGTGTCTGAGAGAGGCCAGAGAGAGAGAGAGAGAGAAAGTCCCTTTACTTCCTGAGTCCAGCGTCCCAGACAGAGAACTAATGGAATTAGCCTGTGTGCGTGAGTGTGAGTGAGAGAGAGCATGCTCTGTCTCCTCGACCCACCAGAGGCAGCATCTTCACCGTAGAGGGCCCCAGGCCCCAGTGCTGGGGCTGCTCTGGAACATGCGTTTGGGACACTTGGCCAAGATTTCCACAGAGGGCCCCAGGTCCCAGTAATGTGCTCCCAAACGGTCCCAGAGAGAGAGAAAGAGTGGCCTCTCAGAGCTGGTCCTGGATCTCTCCCTGACCAGATAAGCAATTGGACTCACTGGAGATGTAGTTTCATACCGGACGAGGATGAGGCAACAGGAAGAGGTTCATTTGATATAGCCTTTCACGGGCAATAAGAGTAAAAGCAAGTAGCAGAGAAAAGGATCCAAGCACCTAATCTCTCTCCACAGAGAGAGACTCGGGCTGAAAAAGAGGAGAGTGAGAAAGAGAACAATAGTGTGGCATATCTCGGTGGGAACTCCAGAAACATCAGGTCACACTCCCAGCAGAGGCTTCCAGAATGATAGGTCAGGTCGACTGGGGATTTGGGTATCTGGTGTATGATCTGGTGCCACAAGAGGGATGCAAAGAATTGCACTGATGTTAGATTAGAAAATATAGTTCTGCCTCCCAAAGTGCTGGGATTACAGGCGTGAACCATAAAAAAGAAAAGAAAATATAGAAAGTAAATTAGAGCCGGGTTCGGTGGCTCAGCCTGTAATCCCGCGTCTTTGGAGGCTGAGGTGAGTGGATTGCCTGAGCCCGCGGGTTCGAGAGCCGCCTGGGCAACTTGGAGAGACCTCATCTCTACATAAATCATAAATTAGCTGGGCGTGATAGCGCACGCCTGTAGTTCCAGCTACTTGGAAGGCGGAGGCAGAAGGATCGCTGGAGCCCAGCACATCGAGGCTGCAGTGGCTGGGAGCGGCCACTGCACTCCAGTCTGGGCGACAGAGTGAGACTCCAACTCAAAAAAAAAAAAAAAGAAAAGAAAGTAAATTAGAGAGAGAGAGAGAGAGATTCACCTACCCAAAGCAGAAGAGGGGTCCAAAGCTCAATGCTAGCTGGTACACTGATGCTGATGCATTCCTAGAATACTCACCTAGTGGGGGAAGCCTGTCCTACAAGGGGCCTGCCCTCCAAAAAACAATTCGTGGTTGTTTTGGGTACCCCTTTATACTCAGTAGGCAAAGGTGAGTCAGTGAAGGAGTTTAAACAGCAGGTTAACATGGTTTTAGTTCACTTGGGCAACAAAGTGAAAAGTGGCTTTGAGAACTATCTAAAGTCAGGGACACAGGAGTTAAAAAGCTATGTATTCTTTAAAATGATTAAAATAGTAAGTTTATTATTATATATATTTAACCACAGTTTTATTTTTAAAGACTTGAGAGACTGTTTCAGAGGTCAAGATAAGAAAGAATAAAGACAGGAACTGGGAAATGGTCAAGGAAACTTAAGGAAGATTTATTTTGTCATCCATCTTCCCAGTTATTCTAGCTAGAAATATAGGAGTGATTTATTATTTAACATCTATTGACTTGGTGCTACATGCCAGGCATTGTACCAGGACACAAAGATGGCAGCACTATAAAGCAGGTGTCATTTGTATCCCCATTTCTTAGAAGAAGAAGCAGAGTATCAGAGAGGTTAACAGAATTACCTAGTTGAGACAGTTATTACTGGCAGAGTCTGGATTTTAAAGCAAGTGTCTGACTTCAGATACCTGCTCTTAACTGCTATTCGATCCACTGAATCCACTTCAATCCACTCAGATTTCATAATGCATTCAATTGCCTAGTGAGTTAAACAGACACACACGCGCACGCATGCACACACACACATACACACACACACACTATATTTATAATACAGCATGTCAGGACAGCATTAGGGATAAGTAAAGGACATTATGGAAGCACAGTAGAGGGCACCCAATACTTACTTGTAAGTTAGGAAAATAGTCTGAGAAGGGTTGTGAGACATGGTGGTCTCTGAGTTGAATCTTAATAAGGAAGACCTCGTCAGGTAAAAGAGAACTGGAGGGTGGAAAGGCATTCCAGGTTAAAAAAAAAAAAAAAAGAGCACATGAGGTACTGTTAAGGCATTGTTTGTAAGGCATTTTCTGGGAGGCATAGTAGGCAAAGGAGAGATGGGGAGGTCCTGGCACCCAAAGGATCCAACGCACCTGCTGTTCCCATGATGAGGCCATTCCCTTTGCCCACATGTGTGGTGATGGAGCCCAGAACCTCAATGACACCATCTGGAAACAGCAGCACCATCAGTCAGAATTGACAGCTTAGTACCTTTAGGAGATATTGGGAGACTACCCCCATGAAGTACCCCATCCCACCTCTAGAAGGGGAGCAGTGAGGAGGCCTCTTCTGAAGATTCTGAAGATGAAGGAGACCCCAGCAGCAGTCATCACTGAGATGTTGAGTAAGAGCGGGGAAATGGAAGATTCCCAGGACTAATTCTAGCGTTATTAATGAGGACCCATGGGACAGATCTTAGAGACTCCCAGAACAAACATAAGAGTCATCTGCAGGGAAACTGAAGTCCCAGGGATGTCTCTGATGGTA
This sequence comes from Tarsius wallacei, assembly GCA_963574415.1. Classification (NCBI taxonomy): domain Eukaryota; kingdom Metazoa; phylum Chordata; class Mammalia; order Primates; family Tarsiidae; genus Tarsius; species Tarsius wallacei. The sequence goes on along the minus strand of CAUYQG010206279.1, from coordinate 34,612 downwards.
GCTAAAGTCAGAAAAATGGATTGAATAGCAGTTAAGAGCAGATATCTGAAGTCAGACATTTGCTTTCAAATCCAGACTCTGTCAGGTAATAACTGTCTCAACTAGGCAATTCTGTTAGCCCCTCTGAAACTCTGCTTCTTTTTCTATGAAATGGGGATACAAATGATACCTGCTTCACAGTGCTGCCATAGGAACTGAATGTGATCACACCCCTATGCTTTGTACAGTCCTGGATACATGGAAAGATTCTCAAGTTTAGTTACTGCAACCTTACTATTAAAGTGGCCCCATTTTACCTTCCCCAAGAAGGGGACAAGACAACAGAAATGTAGACCCCAATGGTAACATTTTCAAATTCACAATGTAAATCAGTACTGAGAGTTCGTTTTCTAGATGTTTTTCTCCCACAGAGTGAAGGACACCCGAGTAGTTACTCTTTATACAGCTGAGTATCTCTATGTGAAGCAAAAGATTGGGAAGTTATAGATTATTGAAAAATTGCTATTAGTTTACTGGCAAGACAAAATATGCCGACTATGACTCTCTTAACATTAATTTTGGAGTTAACTAATTAACAAGAATATCTCTGTTTCTGTCTTTATTTTCCTATAGTTTCCTTCTTTAGCAAAAAATTAGGCAGTCTTGTTAATAAAATTAGTTCAATAGAACAGAGTTGATGTCCTTGGGGATGACTTCAAGGGAAGGTCTGGTATTTTATACACAGGATAAGGGAGCACACAGTAGCTATTTCTGGTGCTGAATAAAGGGGCATCAACACATTTCAGTGAACTTTTCTCTAGGGAAATTGTGCCAGGTACACATTTTACACTTTTACTTACTAAGAAAATGAATCTCTTAAAATGTGAGAACTAATTGAACTCCAGTGCTATATATTAAACAGTCCTAAATCACTCTTATCATGGGAAGAATCCAAAGTTAAAGTGAACTAAAGATTTCTAATTATTTTCATAAAAAGAAAAAAAAAGCTTAGGAAAAGAAATATTGTCTGCCCTCAGAAAAGTGTGAGCTCTAATAAATAAAAATATAACTTACAAGGAAAAGCATAAAATTTATCTATGTAAAATTAAATCTAGTAATCATATTGCAAAGCAATATTCCCAATTTTGTATAGAAACTGATGCCTTAAAAAAAATCCAGGGTACAAAACTGTCCAACAGTGTTAACAACTTCTACTTTGTCTATTGAGAAGAATGATTTTAAAGTTGTATAGACAGGACCAACATTGTTGAAAGGAAACTGAATCCCAAGATAAAGAGGAAAGTAAGGAGTACTTGGTTATAGTAAATGTCATCAAACTTTCAGACCAAGATAGATTATATCAGGGTATGAAAAGAATTTGTAGGTCTAATCAGGGACCCAAATAGATTACTAGTGAGAAATCATAGAAATATTTTAAAAGATTATTAAGATTTGGAGGGAAAAATTCCTCTCTCTCCCAAAAGGTAGATGTTAGAAACTACCAAAAAGTAAACTTCAGCTCTGTAGCTAGCAAAATCCTAAAATGGTTTACAGCTTGCCAATATATAGAAAAGAAAAAGGTGGTCATTATGATCTGTAGAATCCAAATGGGCTCACTAAGGAACAAACTGCCCAACTAACCAGCACTTAGGGAATTGTGGTAGATACCATATACTAGGATTTTAGCAAAGCAGTTTAAAAGCCTTTCAGAAAACCCTTCCATGAACCATGGGCATGGATGTATGCTCAATATAGGTGGATTCATAGATGATTGAATAATGTTAAATATGGAATAAGAATCTACCTGGAAGAAGGTCTCTGGGATTTTGTATCTGGTTTTGTTCTTTTGTATGTTGTCAATGACCTGAATGAACACCTAGAAGGCACATAAATATTCATTGTGAGGTTTATTCATTGAATTACAAAATACAGATTTTAATAAATTTTGCCTTCCCCCCCCCCCAGACTGAGGGGAAAAATTGGGTCAAAAATAAATAATATGAAATGTATTAAATGTAAATAGAAAAATGTATGTATTTGTTAGAAACACAATATAAAGGTACTTTATCTTCAGAATGTCCTTGCTAGGTGAGTATTATACTTGCCATGTTAAAACGAAGGTGTGTCCAGTTAGTAACTTTCCAAAGTCACACTACAATCTCCTGCTTCATTGCCATATCACTATCTACTCAATTTGAGACTTCTTTGTCACTCTCATAAGGAGCATTGTAATTGAATGTTTGCATTCCCCCACAAATTCATTTGTTGACACCTAAATTCTCCAATGTGATAGTATTTTGAGGTGGAACCTTTGGGAGGAAATTAGGTCATGACAACAGAGACCTCATGAATGGGATTAGAAACAAGAGAGAGAAAGACTCTCTCTTCTTCTGTCATGTGAAGACAGAATAAGAAAATGGCCATCCTCAAACAGAATAATGCCCTCATTAGACACTGAATCTCCTGGCACCTTGATCTTGGACTTGCCAGCCATCATAACTGTGAGTAATTAATTTCTGTTATTTAAGCCACCCAATCTATAGGATTCTGTTATAGCAATCCAAACTCACTAAGACCCTCACCCAGATGATCCAGAATGAGCTTCCCACTCAAAATCTTGAACTTAATCCCATCTGCAAAGTCCCTTTTTCTATATAGGGTAACATTCACAGGTTCCAGAAATTTGGAAATGGAGCTCTTTGGGAGACATAATTCAGCCAACCATACTGGTGCAGAGTAAGGGGAAGATGTAGTCACACATGGGGTCAGAGAAGTGAGTGGGAACTAAATTACATGGGACTTGAAGGTCATTGTAAGAATCACAGGTTTTATCATGACTTAAGTAGAAAGTCACGCAGAAAAGTGACACAACTGAACTTGCATTTTTAAAGGACCACTCTAGCCAATGTATTGAGAGAAGTCTACAGAAAGGCATGATATATGTAGAGAGAATGTAAGAAGGCACTATCAGTGATCTAGGTGAGATATAAAGCAACTCATGACAGCGTGATATCAGCAGAGGTGGTCAGAGTGACTGGATTCTGGAGATATTTTAAAGAGTAAAGCCAATAGAATTTTCTGATAGATTTAATCTGCTTAGAGAAACACAGGTCAAGGATGATTTAATTTTAATCTGAGCAAGAAGAATGGAATTGCCATTAACTTGAATGGAAACTTCTTCAGAAAAAGTAGATTTGGAGGCAGGTGTTGGGATAGAATTGTACATTTTGTTTTTGATATGCTAATCTTATCATGACTATTAGACATCCAAGTAGAGATATCAAATAAGGAGTTGGATTTAGGAATCTGGAATTTAGAGGAAAATTCTGAAATACAAATATAAATATGGGGACATGAGAATTGTCAGTTTATTGATGGGATGGTATTTTCAGCAATAAGAATGGATGAGATCAGGATATGTGCAAGCTGAATAAGAGGTGATCAAGAACTGAGTTCTGGAGCATGTCCACGTCAAGAGAAAAGACAGAAGAAGGGGAGCTATAAATAGAGACAAAAATGAAACCGCAAGTACAGTTTATAAGAAGGCAAGTGAAAAAGTATATTAAGGATGAGGAGTTATCATCTGTGACACATGAGGTAAGCACTGAGAACTGACTGGATTGACAAATCAATGTAACCTGGGGTAGTCTTATAACTCTAAGTAGTAACAGCTAAGACAGAGCCACAGCTTTCGCCTAGGCCAAACCAACTATGGGCAACACAATCAGTAGGTGATACAGGGCTTTACATAATCCATTGATTACCTTCATGCTACTTAAACCAATGGCCTTTTTTCAGGTTTAGCTTATCTTGATTTTCAGTAAACTGGAATCTAGCTGACCACTCCCACCTCGAAATACTCTCTGCCTTGGCTCTATCATTCTCTTTATTGGAGAACCAAGGTTTGGGGGACATACCAGAGCATTTTAGACAAATGATATGATTACATTTTGTACTTTGGAAAAATCACTCTGAAAGCATGTTGGGTTATACAGAAAAGGGATAGTGTAGGAAGGTCCTAGGGCAGAGAATGAAATAAAGGAAGCCACATGAGAGGTAGTTGCATTTAAGTGGGTCAGAGATGAGAACAGCAGTGGGTAAGTGTGTATAGAAAGTAAAATTGATTAGGCCAGATCACCAGTTAGATGTGAGGACATTGGAGGATGGATAGTGAATGGTCATATCACTGAGAAACATTTTTCATAAATCAGATTCTTGTGCCCCATTTTCAGATACTCTGATTCAGTAGGTCTGAGGTGGGACCTGGGATTCCGTTTTTGTAGTAAACATCCCAAATGATTCTGATACAGACATCTATGCAACAAACTTTGAGAAACACTAATATAGACAATGGTTGAATCCATGGGAAAATGTGCAGTTCTCATTCCCTCTAAACATATTTACTGAGCTCCTACAAGGTGGCACATACTGTGCTAATCAATGGAGTTGCAAAACTGAAAACACAGAAGAACAAGCTACAGACTATTGGAGGGGACAGACATACACACTTACCGCTACAGACCCTGAGAAGTGCTTCCAGAAAAAGTAAGAAGCCCTGTAAGAATATACAACAGGGGAGCAGGATCTAACTTCAGGAAGGTAGGGAAAATCTCTCAGAGGAGGTAGCATTTGAACTGAGATCAGAACTTGGAAGAGTTAATTTAGGAGTTAAGTAGGCAAGGAGATAAGATTACAAAGAGTGAGAAGGAAAGGAGCTGAGGCAGAATTTCTAGAAGGCCAGTCTCAAAAGTCAGGCAACAGAAAGGGATAATGAGAAGGAACAACCAGAGAAGTAGGATGAGAACTGGGAGAGAATGATGTCATGGAACCTGCAGCAGAAGACTGAGAGAAAAAAGGAGTAGCCAACAGCATCCAGTTCCAAAGAAAGCCCAGTGAGGTCAGGACTGAGGAGGAGACTTATGCCAGGACACTGTGGAACTGCAGAAGGGAGACAGCGAGTTGTGGTATCTGGCTAGGAGGGCAGATTTTGAGACCACCTGCTTCTAAATCCCAGTTCTACCACTTCCTATTAGTGAGATCTTCTGGAAGTTTCTTACCTTTCTAGCCTCAGATTCTCACCTAAAATCTAGTATAGTGGGAAGATCAAGAGAACAAAGATTTTAATCTGCTTGTTTATTGCAATATCTCCAGGACATAGCACATGCCCAACATATTAAAAATAATCAATAAAATACTTGTTGCATTAATAAAAATGGTAATAGTACTACCTCACAGTGTAGAATTAAGAGAGTTGATATGGATAAATCACTCGGAACAATTGTTTCTAAATTTTGCTGCATTTTGAAATCATCGAAGAATCTTTATAACATAGTGATGCCTGGCTCCCTCCTCTGAAACTCATTAGAGTTTCTACAAGCCCCCAAGTGAATCTAGTGGGCAACAAAGTTTGGGACCCAGTAGTTTTGAAAAATGCTCCACTTATATAAAGCATTTTCCATCTAAAGTAAGTTGAGGAAGCTTGTGGGACAAGCAAGAACAGGCAGGGGAGGGGGCTGGAGATCAGTGTGCCACTGACAGATTACAAGTACAGCATAATTGTCATCTAGGGGCTGTGCCTGTCTGTGCAACTGTGTGCTTTCCCCCCATCTGGTGCATTGAAATCTTCGGTCTTTACACCAGAATTGAGTGGGTGCTTATTTCTGCTCAGCATCTGTTGGAAAGCAGCAAAGAAAGTGTCCCTAAAGAGTAAGACTTGTACCTCCAAATGGTGGGCAAGGTCAAAACACAGGCTGTGAAAAAAGCCAGTGAAGTCACTTTCAGTCCCAGTGGTAATGCGTACAGATGCTTCCCAAGCAGTTCTGAAAACTGTTCCTACCATCATTTTAGACAACTGAAGAATTCAGATCACAGATAGGTTTTATTTCTTCTGTAGCTGATGTAACCCTATCTGGACTATTTTTTTCTCCCTCCTAAAGATTTTGCAGCTGTGAGTTTAATGCCAAGCTGTGTGTTTCAAATACAGTTGAATAAAGAAGGCCTAACTCAGATAACAAGAGGCTCTCTGAAATTCTTTATACAACAGCTGTTAACTTTTGTGTTAAATTTTGGTTGGATATTTGATGCTTCTTTTTTTTTTTAATTCAGAAAAGCACTTAAAGCACTTAGCGAAGCACTAAATTGATTTTCAGTTAGGGAATCCTGTGTTGGCAGAGTGACTTAGACACAGTTCAATAAAATTTTCTGAGCAAATTTTCTGCTCTAGCAAGCAGGTAAAAATGAAGTTAGAAATGCATCCTGGATGAACAAAAGTTTGGTTATGAGGGAATAAGGAGTTCACACAGAAGGAAATGTGAACACAGTCAGGAGAGAAATCAGATGGAAGTGCCCTAAATAGGATAGGAGGATTTCAAGGTTCATAAAGGGAGTCAAAGATTAGGAATTGGGGTGGCAATTTTTTTTGGGGGGGTGGAGTCTCACTCTGTCGCCCAGACTGGAGTACAGTGACTGCTGAGCTCTGGTGATCCTTCCGCCTCAGCCTCCCAAGTAGCCGGAATTACAGGCACGCGCTACCACGCCTGGCTAATTTTTTTATTTATTGTAGAAATGAGGTCTCGACAAGTTGCCCAGGCGGGTCTCAAACATTTTAAAGGAAAGGCCTGGAAAAAGGGGGAGATTGAGTGAGAGAAGTCCCTGATCAGAAAGAAGGGGTAGACAAAATAAATAAAAAACTAATCATTGGGAATTGGAGAGAGAACAAATGAAAGAAACCGGCAAAAAAAAAAAAAAAAAAAAAAAGGAGGCTTCCCAAACAAGGGAGAAAAAGGAATAAGAAGGCCAGTTAGCATGGAAAAGTCTGGGGCAGGGAAAGGAAAAGGAAAAGGACAGGACTTGAGAACAAAATGATAAGAGTGGTTGGGTCAGGAGCCTAAGGGAGAGCCTGAGTTGTGTTCTGAATTGACAGAAGAAGAAAAGGGGAAGGAGAGCCCAACCTAGCATTTTCTGCCATCATTGGTGACTTTTCAATGGTCGTATCTACAGCAAAAAAGCATCAGAGTAAAGCAAAGGCTATCCATAGGTGACAGATTAAATTAGTCGTGGTTAATTTATTACTGATAATTTTCAAATGTGAAAGATATGATGTGAGTTCATAACAAGAATAATGCAACTGACAAGCAAATTTGGCAACATGAAAAACAAGATAATAAAACCATTCCCAAAAACTTAAGTAAAATATATTTTAGGATCATGATTAAACTTATTTTTAAAGAAATCAGTGAGTTACAACTTAATTTATAAAATTAGATGAACATACTTTTTACAGAGGAAATAATTTTGATATATAACATAATAATTCTGAGACATAATACATAAAACATACCAACAATATACAAAGCATATGCTATGATTATCCCTAGGAAAAGTGTGAAGAGATTTAGTAAGTCTGGAATACAATCTATACAACTGTATTTTGCTAAAACTTTATGTCTGCATCCAATGTACATTTCTAACTGAAAGAAACTGGTCTAGAAGATATTAGATTTAAATTAAGAATAAGCTTGTAGCCAAGAAGTATTTCAATAATAATTAAAATTTATGACTCATAACACTTTACTATTGATGCCCAATATCATCATACAAAACAACTCCAAGACCATGATGAACAGAAATATACCATGGACATCAAGAGCTTTGAAAAATCCCTTGGAACTTCCCAAACAGAATGCAATTTCTAAAATATATATATTGATAACATTTCACTTACAAGAATTTCACCTGGAAAGGACAAGCATCTCTTTTGATTTGTATCTTTTCTCATACAACACATCAATAGAAACATAGATTTTTAAAAAAAAAAAAAAAACTAATTATTTCTAGTACTTTATAAGGTGAAAGAACAAATTCCTATGATTTTGCAAGGGTCCTCTAGGAAATTACAAATATAGTTTTACGTACAAAAGATATCCCAACAGTTTTACTTTACATTTTAAAAAAATAATTGAGGCTATAATTATGGCAAGACAAAATTTAAAACGTTATCAAAGGAAATTTAGACACTTGATTAAGATCAAATCATAGGTGTCTGAGAAACAATACTTGTGATATATTTGATTGGAAGAACAAAAGTATTGAAAAATAAACATAGAAGGTAACATAATTGCCAAAATATGAGTTCCTGTACAAATGAGGATTCTTTTCTTTTTTGTTTGCTTTCTTAAATAATCTAGGATGTAATAAAGTCCAGGTAAGGCACAGAGAACTACTCTGATAAGATGCAGAATCTTTGTTATGTAGGCAGATGACAGAAAGATTAACCCTTCATATTGTAAGCAAAAGCAATAAGCAGTAAACTAAGGAAGCAAGCATATCCACACTGAGCAAACTTTGCTAAGCTATTAACACATTCCATAGCTTTTCAGTCTCAGAGATTATAAACCAAGGCAAATAAAATTTGCATTCCAAGTTTTGCCCTTCATTGTGCTCTTTAGTATTCTGAGGAAAAAAAACTGGCACTTTACTTTAGGACAGATCTCACAGGACCACAAGAATTCATTTCATAAGATACTATTAGCATAGAATACTTTCATCATTGCTACCTTCAAACAACTCCCTAATAAGCATTTTCAAATGTTCTCAGTTGCAATTTTCAATACAGTCAATATCAGTAACTATAACCCACATAAACAAAACTCTCAAGTTCTCAATAAGTTTTGAGTATAAGTGGCATGAAGAACAGAGAGAGAGAATAAAAAAAAAAACACAAAAGTGCTGTTTTAGGAGAAAATTATCCTTTTCCTTAAAAAACGGAAGCATGTACAGAGTCCGATTTTCTATGTTACTATTGCCATTAGTGTAGTGTCAGCCATGAATATTAATTACAACTTTTAACCAAAGTAAATAACTTCTATTTCACAGATAACACATGAGAGTGAATAATACAGAACCATCTGTCACAAGCCAGCATTTTAGCAGACAAGCAGAACTCATAAATACACATATCACAACTTTCTATAGTCATATACTTGCTATACTTCACATGCCTTCTGAAACTGGCAAAAATTAACCAAGGATATAGCCTTTCTACACCATATAAAAAGCAAAAGTATATAAACAAAATTATGCTTAGTAATCAACATTTCAGTGTTCTATCTTAGTTGTAATTTAGGTATTCAGTGATTATTCATCAATTAGTTCAATTTAATCAGGCTAAGGTTTCAAGTTCTTAAAGATCTTTGTTTGAATTGAGCATAATTCCTATACCATAAAATCCATCATTTTAGTGTGTACAATTCAGTGGTTTCTAGTATATTTACAAGGTTGTGGAACCACTACCATTATCTAATTCCAGAATATTTTAATCACCCCCAAAAGAAAAACCATGCCCATTGGTGACTAAGCCCCAGCTGTCCTTTCCCCAATCCATAGCAACTGCTAATATGTTTCCTGTTTGTGTATATGTTTTTACCTATTCTGGACATTTCATGTAAATGAAATCACATAAAATGTGACTTTGTGTATGGCTATTTTTACTTAGCATTTTTTCAAGATTTGTTCATGCTGCAGCAATACTTCATTCTTTTTTATGGTCAAATAATAATCCATTGTATGGATATACTAATTTTGTCTATTCATCAACCAATGGACACATTCGGGTTGTTTTGACTCTTTAGCTATTATGAATAATGCTGCTATGAACATTTGTGTATAAGTTGTGACATAAGCATAAGTTTTGAATTTTCATGGTGGAAGCTAGGAATGAAATTTCTAGGTCAGTTGGCAACTCTATATTTAATTTTTGAAAAACTACAAAACTATTTTCCACTATAAGTATATTAATTTAAATTTACACCAGCAATGACTGGGGGTCTGATTTCTTCACATTTTTATAAACACACATTATTATGTAGTCTTTGATAATAGCCATGTTGATATGTGTGATGTAGTACCTTATTATGGCTTTTGTTTGCATTTCTTTAATAACTGATTTTGTTGAGCATCATTTCATGTGCTTATTGGTCATTTAAAAGATGTCTATTCAGATCCCTTATACATTTTTAACTTGGGTTATTAGTCTTCTTATTGTTAGGTTCCCTAAAGATCTTCAAATTGACATACTGCAAAGCATTTCCAAAACATTGAAATAAAGTGTTTGTCAGAATAATAATTCAATTTAGTTGTATACATACTTATATTTTGTATAACCAATCAGTACACCTGTATATGTTTAGGAAAAGCATGTTCAAATAAGAGTAAAAATGTACTCTTATATATAACATAGATAAATCAAATAAAATATTGCTGTTTTATTATATTGAAATTACTAGTCTTCTTTGCCAAGATTTGCTTTAATTATGTAAACTTGGATTTTAAAAAATATTTTTGAATTGTTTTCTGCCAGACTATTTGTTAAAAATATGTAGCATATTGAAAGTATTATTGGTTCAAGTTCCCTATTTTCTTGGAATTTTAGAAATATTCAGTGTACACTTGTTTATCTCTATAAGCCAATTGGAACAGAGCTCCTTAAGTAAGAGTCTTTTACAACTCATTTTGTAGTACCCTTTAGAGGAAGGAAAACATTATACACTCACAGAGAGGTAAAGTTCTTTCTAGATTACAGGCATATAGCCCACAAATCCATAGACACATTATAGTTTCCATTCTGTCATTTTAGCCGTAGGTCAAGAGTAAATACAGAAATACAAAAACTCACCAGTGCAAATTATCAAAGAGCTGTTCTCCCTCTTTGTAGATCTGATACTCTAAAATGATTTGAACTCAGAATAGACAAATCAATTTTTTAAAAAGAGAAATAATCTAAATTTCTATCTTCTCTCACTCAAGAGAGAATAGATCTCTATAAACTGTAAATTCACGTAGAGAGATTACCGAATGATCAAATCATAAACTAATCATGTCTACGATCAATAGAAAACAATTTATTAGCTGTACACAAACAGATAACAAAAACAAAAGACAATTTAGTGGAGGGGAAAATTAAAAATAGAAAACAAAAAATATAAATAAATAAAAAGAAAACAGGGAGTCAGTAAAGTTCTATTGCCACTTCAGATTTACCTCTATGAACCAAAAAGAACTGCCTGAAGAAAGGGAGTCTCTGACTTGCACCATTTCTAGTAATAAAGTTTATTAAACACAATGGAAACTCCAAAATGGTTAAAGGATCATTTAGAAAGAAAAAAGACTCTCATACAAATACAAAATGACCAGGTTTCAAAGATTTTATCTGACTATTAATTAAGTGATATGCCTGAGAAAGATTTTACTACCAGCTCAAAGGAGAAATCAAAGAATTACACATTTATATGGAGTAAATAAGTGGTGGGATTATTTTAGAAAAGGAAGCAAACTAGCTTCTTCTATAGGGTAGAGGAAGGTCATTCCTCTACCAGTCAGAAGTTATTTGGATTTCTATATAAACAAGAATCATTAAAAATAGACAAGAAATGACATTTTAATCAGTTTTTTCAATTTATAGGATTGGAAAATAGCCTAGTCAGCAACAAAATTTCATATCCCTATAAAGTCTGTTTTCTCCACAGACTCCAGCATTCCATTGAATGTTTAGTAATCATTTTTGCTTATTTCAAAGTCTTAAATTTCTCCTTAAAAGATGAAGTACAAATACAAATTTTTGAAAGAATCTGGTAGATTTTCTTCTACAGTCGTTGGAAGCATTTGGGCTTTGATGGCAAATAAATTCTTTGCTTTATATAAACTTATTGTGCTGTTCCATTGTGTGTTTTCTCATTTGACCCTTTAGGTAACTTAATCACCTCCTCCTATGAGCACTTTTCACGTTAATTTTTTTCTGAGTCTAAGATTTCTACAAGCCATTCTTCTAATTGGTAATTTGGAGGGGAAAATCATCCTGTGTTTATTTTGTCTTTTTGATTATGTTCAATATAATTATGATCTCCAGTTCCTAAAATTCTCTTTGTGGATGTAAACACATTTCTTTAGTTGTTGACTTTTGTATTTTACTTTTTCTCCAAAGTCAGCAAATTCTTTAAAAAATTTTATTTTTGTATTTCTCCTTCATATTCACTAAATTAATTCCTCCTTGTAATACCTCTGAGCCAATCTCAAAATCTTCTACTGTGTATTCTTCAGTTTCTGAGAGACTGAAATTTTCTCCCATTATTTTAATTTTTCCATGTACTCTTTCTCTGTACTTCAGCATCAAGAGAACCTTCTCCTCCCTCACTTTTAACAAGTGTTCAATATGCCCCCAAATGGAACATTACCGCTTGCCTGACTTCCCTTGTTCCTCATAACAGCTTTTCTTCTTAAGGAAATTTCCATCGCCTATCCTTTTGATCCTCGTTATATCTGAAATCTCAACCACTTCCTCAGAACACCCTCACATGTGAACCACACCTGCCCCTTAATAGTCTTTTGTATCATTTTCCATCATTGCACTGTTTCCATTCTTACTTGCTTTTGTCTCTTTCCTTCATCACATTTCACCATAACAGGTTAGGAGAGTAGTTTTTTGTTCATGTGCTTTCACACTGCTTTTGACTTTATTCTCATTCTAATCTAACTTTTTAAACCTCTGTCTTCTGCTTCATCCCTCTCAAATTTCTCTTAATTTTCATTAAAACGCTTAATACCACAAATGGTAGAACACACACATTCCTTCGGTCACTAGAAATGGTGATTTTTTAAAAAATACTTGTATCTACTATGTTTTCCCTACCTTATTTGTAAGAGTCTTGGGGTTAGGTACCAGGAAGGAAAGGAAAGTAGGAGGTAGAGTGGGAGACAGAGGAGGAGGGAAAGAAGAAAAAGCCAGGAAAGACAGAAGGTGGAAGTCTACTGCTGCTTTGAATCATGAGGTCGAACTCCTCATTCCTGCTCTCCTACATGAAAGTACTTTGATTTTGCTCTACAAATTCTATAAAACATCTTTGTAACATAATTACAAGGACCTAAAAATATAATAATAGGCTTGTCCATTAATAAGATTTGTTCTTCAAATTGCTTTTCATCCGAGTGAGCAAGACGCTTCTTGTGAGACACCTGGCTGAAGACAAGGGTGCAGTCTGGGGCTTTAGACAAGATCTCCCCTGACAGCTGAAATGTCCTAGGCACTCTGGGCCGAAAGGCAAGCCAAGGCTTTGTTACTGCATGTCTGCTGTGAACCCAGCACTGCCTCAGGCACTGTGGCATATAAAGAGGGACATTATTAATAGAGTGTCTGTCCTAGATGAGTTTATGATAAATCGTAGTATTGAGTTGTGTTAACACATAGTAAAACTTAAGGGTGAACATGAATAAATACTGTTCACTGAGAGAAAGTGACCATGGCAGGCAGAAATGGACCCAAACGGCTTCATGGTAAAGACTGACTTGAGCCGGATTTGGCAGGGATGGAAGCATTTGACCGAATAGAGATAGGGAGGCTAGACTGAGATGGCCATTACTATCAAGGAAAGACTATAAACAAACACAGAGGAAGGAAGGGATGTGGAGTATTCAGGGAATATTGAGGAGGATAAAAATGAAAACGTTTTCAAGGGTCTTGAATGCCAAGCTAAGGAGCCTGAATGTCACTCTTCATCCTGTCTAGATTTACTGACAGACAGTTCATGCTGTTCCCTGTGCCTGTGATGATCTTGTCCCCATCCCTCAATCCCTTCATACCACCAACCTCCTCTTGGTATGACTGGCTCCTTTTCATACTTGGTGTAAATGTCCTTTCCTCAAAAACGTCCTACGCGTGGTCTGCACCCACCCCCTTAACTTTTTGTCACAGCATCTATTATTTGTTTCTATAGGATTAATGGACCCATCAAATGTAACAATGGGTTTATTTATCTGCCCAGCCTCTCCGCCAGCACCGGGTGTCACAAAGTCAGAAACCATGCCGGCAGTGACACAGATCAAGACGAGGAGAAGGCCAAACATAGGCCCCATAAACTATCTACTGTTTAATCAAACAAAATATAGAGAAGGAACCTTAGGAAGGAGAGGAACAGGGGAGGACAATGTCCCAAAGCCCAAGGGAGAAGAGAGTTTCAAACAATGAGTGGCAGGTAAACAGCCTCAGAAGCCGTGCAAATGTGGAATAGGGTGAGAACTGAGAATTTTTCCACTTCAAGAACATGCCTCACAGACTTGCCAAGGCCTCATAAGGCAGTAACCTAACCTCACATGTTCTCACCTCTTAGAACAATGGCGGAAAGCCATAAAAGAGAAGTGGCAGGCAATAAGGTCTGAGGAATGATCACAAAACCAGCTGCAATGGGAGGGACTGTCTATACTACAAAACAGTACCAGATAGTAAATCTCCTCCCTAGAAATCTTCACTAAAATAAATCTATGTAGCTCTCACTCACATACGTGAGGGGGAAAATGGCAAAACTTCCCCCATAGCATCATAAAATTTTAGATCTGGAAGGGACATTAAAAATGATCTCATCATCAACAATGAACCCAAATCAAGAATGACATTTTCCTTTCCCAACTGCAGTTTCATTTCTTTCTGTATGTGGTAATATTTCTTTTAATAAAGATCACTCTTCCACTAAAATATGACAAAAGCATATTCAATAAAGAGACTTTCTCATCTTTCTATCTCCAAATCCCTAACTGGTTTAATAATTCACTCCCTCTCAGTGCCTTAAAAATGGGACTTTTATCTTTGAATTCATCTATAAAAGTGTTCTCTTCTCCTCCCACTTGCTAAATGGACTTCATTTATCACTCATTTTATGGGAGCTTATCTACTGCAAGAGAAGTTTGATCAGATAACCTGGCCCTTAGGAAGCAGAGAATGATTGCTAGGAATGGCTTCTATTGTTTGAGAACCTCTCTTTGATCTGAAATTTTTAGGAAAGTTATAGAATGTCTCCAAGATCTCTTGCATTTTTGATGGTCCAGGAAACGATTCCCTTGATCTCAGAGTCTGGATAACCTTTGCTGAACATGCTTGCTGGACCCAGTCCTTCAGAATGATTTGAGGATGAGCTTAATCCACAGTCAGAGACTGAACATTCCTAGTTTAATGTTGTGCTATAATATGACAGATTTATACATTGTTCTGACATAATGAAATGCAAAGAGATGAAGTGTTTTATTTACACAGTAATCTCTTATTTCAGCAGTTCACTGGCTGTTGTATAGGCTTTTTTGGCCTTAACTAAAAGGCCCCAAGTATCACTGTGAGTCTTGCAAAGCAGCCTTGTCAGCTTAAAAAGACCAAAGTACTAAGATACGAAGTCAGAAAGACAGAGAGCAGAAACAAAGAAGCAAACAGGAGATTTGGTCACCTGGGGAATTTCCACTTTCCAAAAGGTGCCAAGTGCTTTTTCCTCTATCTGAATATAGAAGCAATGTTTGCTGAATGAACCCCTTCCCATGTTCATCATTCATTCAACAAACACTAATTATTCCTTCAGTAAACACTGTGTTCCTTCCAGGAGGCACACAAAGAAAAAAAAATTATGGATCTGAATTCAAGGAGAAGGCAGCTGTATGAGGAAACCAGACAAAAACTCAATTTGATGTGGTACGTCCTATGGTAGAGTACATGCCAGATGTTAAGGAGAGGGACACAGAGAAAACATTAAGTAAACAAATACTGGTAGAATTGGCCAGGCTCAGTGGCTCAACCTGTAATCCCGTGCCTTTGGGAGGCTGAGGTGAATGGATTGCCTGAGCCCGCGGGTTCGAGACCCGCTTGGGCAACTTGGCGAGACCTCTTCTCTACAATAAATAAAAAAATCAACCGGGCATAGTAGCGCATGCCTGTAATTCCAGCTACTTGGAAGGCTGAGGTGGAAGGATCGCCGGAGCCCAGCAGGTCGAGGCTGTGGTGGCCGGGAGCAGCCACTGCACTCCAGTCTGGGCAACAGAATGAGACTCCAACTCAAAAAAAAAAAAAGTTTAGAATTGAAGAAAACTTTAGAGAAGCACTTCAAACGAAAATCACTTCAGCTGTCATGAACGTGACATCGAATCTGTCAAAGGAGTTTGATTCAACTTCCCTGGTAGGGAAGATGGGAATGATTTGGTGCTTTCTTTTCTAACGGGTACTCTGGCTATACTATTGGAGGGTACCGGAGTTCTCGGCCGTGACTCTACAGGAAATTTGAAAAGTACTGCATATGATTGAGTGTGGTGAAGAGATGTTGGCTCCATCTCTCTTGCAGAGAACAACCAGACTTGACATGAAGGACAATAGGAGGCACTCCAGGTAAAACTGTGCTTATTTAACAGACAATACTGTGTTTATTTAGCCCCCCAATGGGTTTTCGGGTATATTTGAGTAGGAACAAGTGGATGCAAAAAAGAAAAATAAAAGCCTGCATCACCAACATTGGAAAAATAAGAAGGAAAAAATGGTTTGCTCCAGGGTTTGCTTGTTTCCCTCCCAGACTTTAGAGAAAGAAGAAAAAGCAGACCTCATTCTAAAGTGAGGTGTCGCTCCTTAAACTGTGGTTGAAGGGTCAGCAGCATTCACAGCACCCAGAAGCTTGTGAGAAATGCAGAATCTCAGGCCCCAGCCCCCACCTACAGCATCAGATCTGCAGTTTAATAAGATCCCCAGGTGACTTGTACCCACGAGAAACTCTGAGAAGCTCTGCTCCAGACAAGCGTGGTGGTTGAACATTGGAATCACCTCAGGAGCTTTTAAACTGACTGGTACCACCTCCCAGCGATTCTGATTTAAATATCTGGCTCCCTAAATGATCTCAAATGTGCCCTCAAAGTGGCAAAGCACTTGAAGGCCCCCTATGCCCCATGAGAACCTCTAAAATAGCTGCAGATCTGGGCACTTCAGACTTAGAATGAATACCGAGAGCCCCCTGAAGCCCTGTAAAGCCACTGCCCCTTCCTGTACAGTCGGAAGCGGGGACCCCAGGCCTGTGGTTCTGATCCAGCCACCACAGTTTGCCCCTGCCCACATACTCATCAAGATTATTCACTGTGCGTTTCATTAGGTGGAACCTGTGTAGAAATCTGTCATGGGAGAACATTAAGCCTGGAATGTTCTATGCCTGCTTGTCTAGCTCATCCTCAGACAAATTGTCTGCAGTTAGGACAGGGTCCTCACGCTGTCAGAAGCAGCAGAGAAAGCAAGCTTGCACAAGAAAGTGAGGGGCCTCAAGCTGGTAAGGCAAACAAACCAAAACCGGAGAGGAGCCACCCAAAGGAAGCAGCACCCAGCGAACCCCAGCTGTGAGTCAGCACAGGGGAGGCCCAGCCCCTTCTAGGGGAGCCTGATTAAGGATCAGGCTCAGCGGCTGGGCTGCTGCGGCTGCTGCCGCCGCTGCTACTCCTCTTCCAAGACCAAGTCTTAACAGCAACTTCCCTGCCTCGCTGCCTAAACTTCTTTTCCCTTGTGGCTGGAAAGAAGTGTCACATTTTGCTCACTCTCGACCCTTCTCCCCCACCCCCTTCCCAGAGAACGTGTGTGGTGTGTAGGGGGTGCTGCCAGCCACCTCCAGCCTCGGGTGGCTGCTTAAGTAACTTTCAGCTCCTCTCATCGGAACACCATGAAGTACCTCGGGAAGCACAGGGGCCAGACAGCTGCCCTCCTGCCTCTTTGCTGGCTCTTTTTGAAGATTCTGCAACCAGGGCACAGTCACCTTTATGACAACCGCTACGCTGGGTGAGTGGAGAGACTTTCGTGCCCTGCACGGCTTTTATTTGGATCAAGGGGCTGGTGTGCTCTTGAATGTGCCTGACTTTTCCTGGTTTGGGGGTCTCTGTGTGACTTTCCTGCTCCCCTATATAAAAGGTACACACAGCTCCCAGCTCTTTGCTTTAGCTGAGAGAATGTGGTGGGCACAAGTCTGACTTTTCATACTTTTTATAGTGTGCCAACCTCAGCTGTGGACCCAGAGTTGAATGGGATTCTGTCTTTGGAGTAGCCATGGCCAGTATTTGCAGTATTTGCCTTGGTTAATGCTCAGGGATGCCGTTGTACCACGTGAATTATGATCTGAAAACTAAAACCTTTCCTTTAGAATTGTATGCAGGAGCAGTGGGCTGAAATTCACCAGTGATTAATTTAAGAACTGAGTGTGTGTGTGTGTGTGTGTGTGTGTGTGTGTGTGTTTTAGAGCTTGTTTGTCTACAGAGTGGTTATTAGATTTTTCAAATCTGAGCAATGCAAATGATTCTACTTAAAATAAGCAGAATAAAGGTAGTCAGCTGTAAAATTGTGAGTATTTTTCTGAAGGAAAACAAGAAAAATAATCAGTCTTTCTCCCCTGTGTAGGTTAGCACATGTTCTATATGCTTTTCTTAAGGAGACACAGGGCTGGGTACGAAGCAGTGTGTTACTATGCACGTTCTTATTATCCTGAAGGCTTGCTGTGGTATAGACAGCATGTGATTTGCTCACATTTGCAGGGGGTCGTCCTTTGAATCTAGAAATTATGGTATGCCTGCATTTTAGAGCTGGAAGAATCTTAAATAATTCCTCTTGTTCAATTCTTTTTCACAGAGGAGTAAAGCCATTGTCTTAATCTTTTTAAATAGCCTACTATCATTCAATAATCACCAGTTAAGAAAAGTTTTCATGTAGATTTGGATTATGACTAGGTAGTGCACAGTGTCTTAAAGCAAAGTTGTTCTTTTTAGGAAGAGCATAAAGAAAACTTTGTAAGTGTGACCCCGGAAAAGAGAATTGTATTTCTCTCTCAAAGAATCTTGGCATTGGCTTTAAGGTCCCCCTAAATACAGTGCTTACAAATGACATTTTAAAAACATGTCCTCAGTTTCAGGGGAGGCAGACCAGAGTGGAGGTGTTTGTTGAAGTAGGGACTACAGATATTGATAGGATCCCACATTTTTCTACCCCACTATTTCTGGAAGAAAGGAGTTAACATCCAAGGGCTACTTTTTTGGTCTCCTGGACATACAAAATCCCAGCTTTACATCCTGTAATTTGTCACCTGTGTCGGAGACCTGGGAAAAGAAGTCCAAGTTTCAAGACTGATGCGCAGATTCAGGTTGTGGAGGAGTTAATTCTGATTCTCCTGGGTGATGTCAAGTCATATGATAAACATATATCACAGATTTAGACATGCTTGTGTGACCTAGGACCTCACTCCTCCATTCAGCTGTGGCTCTGTAAATAATTATTTCAGTATGCGGCACTCCTCCATGATAAGTTACCAGGCTACTTCAGCTGAGCAGGTGTGCACCCTTCCCTAAACACCACTTTACAGAGGAAATGAGGCCGATGGTGGCACCTTTTTCATATAGAATTTGCAGCGACTGGAACTCTTCTGGAGGAAGTTGCATTATCATCTCTGTTTTTTTTGGCAATGAAAGTAATTATTGCCATTTTCTCTTCAGCTGCCATATAATAAATTAATCCCAAATGTATATATTACCAGATGTCTAAAAGTTGGAAGAAAAAAAAGAAACAATGAGAAGTCGAAGAAGTGAGCCTCACCTATTCGCTGCGGTAGAAGCCTAGAGCTTTTCCCTCACTGTCTTTTTTTTTTTTTTTTTTTGAGTCAGGGTCTCATTCTATCACCCATTCTGGAGTGCAGTGGCAGGATCATGGCTCACTGCAGCCTTGACCTCAGCCTCCCGAGTAACTGGTACTATAGGCCTATGCCACCACACCCAATTTTTTTTTTTTTTTTTGTAGAGACAGGGTCTCACTGTGCTGCCTACACTGGCCTCAAACTCCTGGACTCAAGCAATCCTTCCGCCTCAGTCTCCCAAGGTGCTGGGATTACAGGCATGAGACACCACACCCAGCTAGAGCTTCTTTAAAATCAGAAATGTTACTGTGAATAGAGCTATAACAAACATATGTGTGCGGGTATCTAAAATCAGAAATGTTTCTGAGTATACTTGGTGTCAAAAATGGTGGATCTCAACCTACCTTCATTACATATGTCATTCTCTCATCACCAAAGACAAAAATGCTGCTCAGGTTTGAAAGTGTTTTGCTTTATTTACTCAGGAACCACTTTTTCCAAGTTTGGCCTCTCAGTCAACAAACATCTGCTGGCAAGACACGATAGAATTGTATTTAGCATTATTTTTGGCTGGCTCTGCCCATCCAAAGTTATCCTTCTCAGACACCTTGTTTTTATTCCTTAATAATTTTTTTGTTACTAATTATGGGGCAGCCCTATTTTTTGCATTCTTGTAAAAATATTTTTGTAGGTCTTGTTTGAATCTAATAATACTTGATTATCATTTGCAAACCCTGAGCATGAATAAAAAATAGAATGCTCAGGGAAAACCAGCACACCTCCTGGGAGCAGCTAATGAGCTGAGTCCTCTTCATACATAAACCAGTAACAATGGGATGGTGCCAATTGTGTAATAGATGCTTAGTAAATGGCAAATTGAAGTGTCTCAGAAAAAAAATTGTAGAGAGACTACAAAGAAAATCTAATGACAAAAGCTAATACCTTTTTGGATAACGATATTAAATTACACATTTTTAAGGGAAGTTTAAAATACATAGAAAAGAAATGAAGCAAAGTGTAAAAAATAGCTTGACTTCAAATATTATTTGATACCCTACCATTGGAGGCTTTAGGAGCAACAAATGCCAAGTCCAATATGTCAGTGATAAACAAATGTCAGCCAGTGAGTAAGATTGCTACACAAACAAGCATCACTCTGTGTTCTTTTTTCTCCCCCATCTCCTTGTTTTCCTGAAGGAAGACCTAGTTATTTATTATACTGTGATATTGAGAGCCAAAAAAAAAAATAGGAATCTCTTGCATCACAGGAAATGAGGGTAGTTTTTTAAATGATAGTAAAAGAGAGATCTAAGACAGTAAAACAATAAATTCCGGCAACATTGTAGAACTAACATGGTCATGATTTTTGAGAACTATTTATTCAATGCCTTCTTCATGCCAGTCAATGTAGCATAAGTTTGAAGTTCAACTACCTGAGTTTCAGTTTCTGCTTTTCTACACTTTGAAGCTCTGTTACCTTAGGCACACTATTTAACCTCTCTCAACCTCAGTTTTCGAATCTGGGACAATGGAAGTAATACTAGAATCTTCCTTACTAAGTTGTTGGGAGGATTAAAGCAACAGATGGCTATTGCATGGTTCTTATTAATAGCACTTAGCAAGTACTTAATAGGGAGGTAAAATAGCTAATACCAATCTTAATATAAACATTTATAAAAATATTATCTCAACAACCTTATGCAGTTAGTATCCCCATTTTACAAATAAGCTAAATGAGGTGCAGAACGAATAGCCCAACTTCAGATTCAGAGCTAGCTGACCCAAGGTCACACTGCAAAGACACAGCTGGGATTCTCACCCAGCTCTACTTGACTCCACAAACTGAACTTCTTTTGATGCCATTTATTTAGGCATAGAAAAGAATTGCTCTTAAGAAAAACTGAAGAATTCATCTTGTTTTGGGAACTGATCATTTCAGAACAATAAAGGAAAGGAGATTATGTAGGTAAGATTGGAAGATTAATCTTGATCAAGTTCTCTAGGGTGATGATAAGTCACTGATGGTGAATCATTATTAGAAAAGCAGGCAGAGCCCATAGGGATAGAAAACAGAAGATGAAAGAACTTTAGATTGTCAACTACACACACACAAAAGTGGCACAGAAAGTGGTTGTGGACGTGTGTCTTCATTTATTCAATAAGTACCATCTAAATGTCTATTGTGTGTGGAGAACATTGACCAACACAATGAATGCCCCCTGATTGCTTGCAGTTCAGGAAAGAAAATAGCCCACAAATTAGTATATAAGGTGTAAGTGCTGTCTGGGATGAACAGACTCCTGAGGATTGGTAGGAGAGTTCAGTGAACCAAGAAGGAGCGGTTGAGATCTCTTCTAAGGCCTCACCGATTCTGATCACCCAGCCCTGCTGTATCTAGGCTGGGAGTACAGAAAGGACTGGCTTTCTACTGTCATGGCTGCTTCCGGAGTCTTGAACCTACTAGCATTAGGTCTGCTTGTCAGGGTCCCATGGATTCCTCCTTCCTCACCCTAATCCTGCATTTATTGAAGACATCTCTCAAGTCTCAGCAGTTTCTTCCCCTTTTTTCCTCAGGGGAGCAGCTCAGATGAGGCAGCCTTTTTCCTCAAAGATATGAGGAGGGCTGGGTATACCTGGTGTGTGCTGATGAGCATCTTCCATGCTACACCTATGGCCCCACTAACGATTATTTGTCTACAGGTCTATAGTCATCAATGGAAACAAGACTGGGGATTCAGGGAAGTAGATACTTGAAGGAAGTAAGATTTTCTTTAAAAAGCAGTATGATATTTGAAATCTTACAAGCAAAGAGGCTGCAAGTTGGGATGTGGCATAACGAAGAGAAGAGGGTCGTGAGAAATACAGTGACTCAGTGGAGCAAGTTCAACCCCAAGAACATTATACTTGTTTTCCACCTCCCCAGTTATTCCCTTCTCTCTCTCAAGAGCAGTTTTGCATTCTTTTATACCCTAATGGTGGCTTCCTTTGGATGTCCTGAGCTTTTAGAAACCTAGGACTGGAACATAAGAGATCAGAGCTGGCTATGTGGATCTGAGCATTATCTTCTGTGTTGGTAGTAAAGGCTCTTTTCAAATACGACGGTCATAAGTTCCCATTTGCCCAGGACTTGCCCCGGGGTTGCCAGGGATCGTCCCAGTTTGCACTGCTGTTCTGGTGGAGTCATTGGCAGTGCCCCTTTCTGTTTGAGAAAGGTCTTGATTCAGATGGTAAATTGTGGGTTTGACCTTCTTGTTATTCACTATGTTTGCTTTCTCAATGGGTTTTACTCTGTGTCTTCAAATACCCTCTTGTTTCATTCCTAAAGAACAAATTTATCTCTAGTTCCTCCTATTCCTATAAAAGTATTTCGTTTGTCCTTTCCTCACCTTTGTGATGGCCACCAGTCACATCCATAACTTTTTTTTTTAATTTCAGTCTGAGTTAAGGTAGTTTTCTCCTAACTGAATTGTCTTTCTCTAGTCCTAGCTCATACTGGTGATCTTACTAAAATATGATTCTTATCATGTTACTCCCTTGCCCCAAAACCTACTTTGGTTCTCTGTTGGCAACTACATCAAATCCAGAATCCTCTGCCTGGCTTTCAAGTCCTCTATAATCAGATTCTGGCTTGCCTGCCACTAGTTCACTCTTCCTCAGCCCTGAAATTCTGATTTAGTCAGGTCAGGGAAGTAGAGAACCTCAACACTGAATAATTTTAATAAGGAAAGCAAGCAGGCCCCGTTCATAATAAGGGCCTAAAGCAAAAAGTAGCCATCTTGGCTTATGAATGAAATGTGTGCCTTCTATATAGGAGCATTGGGAACTTTGTTTAAAATGTGTACCTTCTATATAGAGTATTAGAATCTATAAAGAACATGTGGTGGATTCTAAGGTTGGTTTTGAACCTTCCCCACAAATCAGTGTGTGGTTAATGGAATCATTCTCCAGTGCCTTCTGAAACTTCCTTTTAGTTCTTCCTGCTTGTTAATGGTAGAATATTTTTAGTCTTCCTTACTCAGTAGCTCAAAGCACAGCCCCTAGTGCTGATTGTTTATTAGCTCATCATACCCCAGGCTTTCTTCCCTGCAGTATGTTCTGTGTGATGGGGCCTCCTGCTTTGCTTGTTAAAGCCGTGCATTATTGCTGCTCTCCACATCTCTGACCTGAACTCTGCACACAGATGGTACTCCAACGCGGATCAGCACTCCCTCTGCCCACTGAGCTGGTGGAAGGAGGATTGTTTCAAATACTTCTGAACCGCCTTCTCCTTAGAGCCCAATCTGATAACGGATCCTTTATTTTATGGCACAGGGGTACTTTCTAGGTAATACCATTAAGTATAATCACTTCCACTCCCTGAGAAGCAGCAAATGATGTTAATGTTTCATAACACAGCCTATATTGTGTGAGCTACAAAAGCATTGTATGTTTTTCTGTCTTTGTAAATGGAATCATTGAACAAAAAATAGAAACTCTCTTGGTGACTTGTTTTAGAGTCTGCATTACGATCAATCAGTAGATAACTGGTTTACTGGATTAGCATTTGCTTTGATAAATAAATGCCTTCTCAATCTGCCTCTAGGCATTAACTTCTTTGTGATAAAGTGGAATGCAGAATATAAAGCTTTAGGATTTTGTTCTGGGTAGTGTCATAAATCTCCTAAAAGATTATTTTATTAAAGGTTTAAGCAGACTTCTAAGTCGTTCTCTTCAACAATATGATCATCTTTGCTCTTTCCTTCAGTGTACTTTGACAATAGTAAAACACTTTCTTATTTTAGTATCTATTTTAGTAAGGATACTGTTGAGGTTTTCTTTTTCCCTTTGTTTTTTTATTTTGTTTTGTTTTGTTTTGTTGGTTGGTTGGTTTTGCTATAACAAAGAATTCCAAAGCCATTAAATCTCCATGACTTAAACAAGAGATTAATTTCTCTCTCATGTAAAAATCCAAAACAGCTATGGCTGATTGATAGTGCTAGAGAACCAGGCTCCTTCTGTTTCACAGCTCTGCCAGGCTCAATGTTTGACTCCCAAAGAAGGAGTCATCTATCTCTCACAGTTTTAGCTAGCAGGAAAGTAGACAGGAAAGGGCATTCTCCTTCCCTTTAAGGCCACAGTCCAAAAGTTCAAACAACACTTCTAACCGGCCAGAATTAGGTAGATGGCCTTAGCTTCAAGGGAGGCTGTGAAATAAGGTCTTTAGTCAGGGGGTTAGATGTGGAAGAACATATTAGCAATAACTAGTGGTCTCTCTCTCTCTCAGTGGTTACCCTGATGTTCAATGACCACCAACCCATTCTCACTTCCATCTGGTTCTCCTGAAACAATAATCTCTCCAAGTGGACTTTTAGAATTCTGGGCTTCCAGCTAATTAAAAGTATGTATTTTTATTCTGTAAATGGTGTTTTTTAAGTCATAGAATGTGAGAACATAGCCCCATCCCTTTATTGAATACATGAGGAAGTGGAACTCCATAAAGATAAAAGGAATTGCAGAGCTAGTGGTGGAGTTAAGACCAAAACCCAGGCCAGCTGAGTTACAGCATTCTTTACATTTGACAACACCACCTTTAGTGAGCCCAGAAACCTTCTTACCCTTTCCTATTCTCTAGAGATGCTAAGGATGTAAAGTGATTTGGCAAAGCTGGGATATGTTTAATGAGGGAAGATTTAATTTCATATATATCTATAAATATTTGTAGGATATTTGGCCTGCTGCTAGTCTGGGACTATAAACATGAAAGAACATAATGAGTAACTCAGTCAGGTAAACAAACAATTCCAACCCTGTGATCCTTGTGCCTCCAGAGAAAACTCTTGGTATCAGATGAGTGCAGGAGAAGGTCACCTAATTCAGACTGAAGTATGGAGAGAAGGTCAAAAAAATCTTTTTGGATGAGATGAGTCTTAAAGGACAAACAGGAAACTGGCTGATTTATTAAGTTTGCAAGGTATTTTGCCTTTTTCTTTTAAATGGTTGGTACTAAAAGGGCATGATTCTGATCTTAGTCATCATAAAGTATGAATAGAAATTACGTTGTGGCTTTCTAGACACTGGGAATATATCAGTGCAAAAAACTACAGGTGAGAGAGCTTGGTCAAGTTTAGAAAATCAGAGCAATTAAGTATGGCTAAAATATGAGACATTTCTCTTAGAGTAAAAAGAGGAGAAGTAAGGCTGTAGATATAAAGAACATATTGGCAACAACTAGCGATATTCATGTTCCTTAGCACACAGTTCTAATTTCACCCAAAAGTGACAAGGTGCTCATGAAGAATTTTAAGCAGGGAATTTAGATGATTCAATTTTTAAAAGAAAATTCTCTCTGCCATCATTGAGAAGGGAAGACTTGAGGACTGAAGATTGGCAGCAAGATGACTGGGCTATTATAGGACCCTAGTAATATTAGATCAGTCCTGACTTATGGCAATGACATTGGAAGGAAAAGGAGGGAATCAATTAAAGAAATACCCAGGAAGTAGAATGTTCAGTTAGATAACCAAATGGGAAGGGAAAAGAGGAAATGATAAAGTGATTCTCAAGATTGGGTGATTGGACTGAGCTCTTTTCACAAGAGATAAGCTCTTTTAAAAATATGTATTGTTTGAAAAGCCTATAAAGTACCCAGTTGGATAGAAGAGTCTGGAGCTCAAGAAAAAGGTTTACACTGTGAAATAGATTCCAATAACTAATGTGTAAACAGAATTTCTTGAAACCTTGAGTGTAGAATGGAACACTTGGGAAGCACTCATTACATGAAAAGAAAAGAGATCCTAAATTAAACAGAGAAGAGACAGAAAGCCAAAGAAGCAAATAGCAGAAAGGCCTAGAAAGAGAGTAAGAAACATAGGAAATGTCAACTAAAGGTAAATAAGAGATCCAAGAAGGAAGAGATCAGTTGCATTAAGTACTGCCAAGTAGTACCCACTGGCTAGGCCATAAAGGGAATCTTCAGTGATGTCATTGAAGGTCTTTTGGTAGAGTGATAAGTGAAAGCCAGAGTGTGGTAGGCTGAGGATCGATGGGAATGTGAGGAAGTTATAATCAGTGGAGAACATCATTTCCAGAAGCTTGTCCATGAAGAGAAGGTGGGGGCAGACTGGGGAGTCAGTAACTAGAGTTGAAGGAGGGTTTTGCTACTTTGCTTTTACTCATTAAAATAAGAAAGATAAGCCGGGCTCAGTGGCTCAGCCTGTAATCCCAGTGCTTTGGGAGGCTGAGGTGAGTGGATTGTCTGAGCCCTCGGGTTTGAGACCCGCCTGGGCAACTTGGCGAGACCTCATCTCTACAATAAAATCAAAAATTAGCCGGGCATGGTAGTGCACACCTGTAGATCCAGCTACTTGGAAGGCTGAGGTGGAAGGATCACCGGAGCCCAGCAGGTGGAGGCTGCGGTGACCGGGAGCATGCCACTGCACTCCAGTTTGGGTGACAGAGTGAGACAACTCAAAAAAAAAAAGATAGGAAAGATATGCTCACATTTTATTCCAGGTGGTAGAAATAAAGAAAGGAAGAGGCTATCGATAGAGAAGAGACCAAGGGAAAGTGAGGAAGTCAGGTCTCTGCAGAGACAAAAGTCTGACTGGCTTTTCCTTTCTCTGTAAACCAGGCAGTGAGGTCCTAGTCCTATGAAGAGACAGAGGATAGGGAACCATTTGATGTAAAATGTTTCTGAGGGAAATGACTTGGGAACTTCAGAAGGATCATTTGCACCTTTAAGGGGCCAGCTGATGGTAGGGATGATAAGTCAGTAAAGGAACCATCAACCCAGCTCCATGATTCTCGTCAGGACCATTCCATGTCCTAGAACATGGCCCCGTGGATCCTCATCATTCAGTCTATCACATTTCCACAAAAGGAGGAGGATATATCTTTAAATAAGAAGTCAACAAGCAAGTCCAGCAAGGTTAATGTCAAAAATCTCCCCAACCCCCTTCCATTCTTTACCTTTTTCTTCTCCATGCCTGAGAGCTGGGCCTTGGTGGACTGTATCTGGCTCCCTTTCCCAGCAAGCAAATGAAGTGCAGGAAGGGAAAGATCAGGGTATTTCTTCCCTGTCCTTCCTTCCTGTTTTCCATGCTACAGTTCTGACAGTGGCTGCTAGCCTCCAAGACTACAGCCCCTCCTCTAAAAGCCAGCTCTCCCTGGCATCTAGGAGTGTAATTTCTGTCTTTCCTTTGTCCCTTCAGCCCCAAGGATCACTACTCTCTGGATGCTTTGGCATCTTTTGTCCATTCCCTTACCCTGCCACATCTCTGTAAATAGCCCCTTTACTAAAGTCTCTTCGGATGAACCATCTGGGCATAATTCTGTCTCTGCTGGAACCCCAACTGACAAAAAAAAAAAAAAACCAAGCTGGAATTGTGAGCAAAAAAATATATACCTTTAGCTCTAAAGATTTGTGGTAGAGCAATTTCTAGAGATTTGAAATGAAATAGGACAGAAATGTAATAGCAGTGAAAGAAAGAAAAGGAAAGGTTCCCACTAATTTGCATTTCTCTAGCATTGAATAAAATTATATAGCACTTTGTAAATCAGAATATAATACGAGGTGTTACATTAGGTAAATTACTAAGCTATTAGTTGGAAAGGCTCTCAGGTAGACACATCCTGTTACAAAATTGACTACCTTTCCATTACCTTCTATCTTCCTAAGGAATTAGGCAAAGACTGAAAATGTCTTGGTTTCTTCTGAAGCTAAATGAATGGGTCCACTCTCTTTCCCCTTCAGTTATCAGAAGACTGAAGTTACCATCTACTCATCCATCTTCTTAGTGCTCCCATCCTCCCTCATTCACAAACATTTGCTGACCAAGTACCAGGAAAGGACCAATGACCCCTTCCTGACCATCATTCCTTATCCTTAAGTAAGGTTAAAACTCTTCAACGTAGTTGTGCCAGGTGATGTCTTGCAGAGAAAGTGCAGCCTCTGTCTCCTGGAGGCTTATGTTTTAATCCAACAATCTGAAACTGAAAAAAGAGAAAAAACATGAATGAATATTCAAAATCAAATGAAAATGCAAGT
The DNA here is from genome assembly GCA_963574415.1 of Tarsius wallacei. Classification (NCBI taxonomy): domain Eukaryota; kingdom Metazoa; phylum Chordata; class Mammalia; order Primates; family Tarsiidae; genus Tarsius; species Tarsius wallacei. The sequence goes on along the minus strand of CAUYQG010206279.1, from coordinate 6,172 downwards.
ATATTATGTCAATATGCTCTCTTTTCCTGTTTTTTTTTTAATACCTTTGTTTTCTTCACACATGCTTCATGTATTTTTATAGCATTTCAGTCTTAGAGTACCAGCTACTAAAAGATGAAATTCTAGGGTATCACACATTTTATCACTAGATGAGAACCCTGGTCTATTTTTGCACTTGCAGAATCTAACCATTCGAACATGTGACCTCATTGGCCATATTGTGGTTTCCCTTTATCACCCTCTCAGACTTATTCGTGAATCACCTACATGTGGGCTAAGTTCTTTTTCCTGATTTTTGTGACTAATAAGGGCACAAGATTTGCAATGAGATATGGTTGGGGTCTTATTATAGCCTCTCTACCATGTTTGCATGGGTTGTCTCATGCTGTGATGGCAATACATTTGGCATCAGAACTATTTAACATATTGAAGGTTGGAGGCATTTGGGATGAGCCTGTGTAGCAAGATGTTTAGAGTAGTTAGAAATTTGCTGCAGAATATATATATACATATATGTATATATATTCTGAGCCATCATCTTTCAGGGCAGAAAGGGAGACACAAATGGGGGAGTCCTATTTTCCTAAGTTTTCAGTCCTCTGCATGGAAGCAAAGAAAAAAAAATCTTAATACAATCTCTGATAGGAAAATCTTCAGTATTTTAGAGAGAAAGAAATATAATCTGCCTCATTTTTCCTATGGCTAAAATGAGGGTTTTACTTTTCTTTTTTCCAGAGGAGCCTAGTTGGCTGAGGTAGTCTCTCCATACAGCTGTCCTAAGAACTCTCCAGTTACTTCAAGTCTCCTCCCCAATACCTATCTCCTCCTTTCCTCCCACCCCAATCCCAAACCTTTTACTAATAAGAGCAGAAAAGTATATCTTTGTTGATAAGACGGAAACTGTGCCACATTTTTTGCAGCATTTTTTCCTGAGTCATCTCAGTTTCCATCCCTCCTACCACAGACTACAGGGGTTTCTGATCCTACCTCTCTTCTTTCCAAGTCCATACCTCATGCAGTCAGTCAGCACTATTTATTGAGTGCCTATCATGTGCCAAGCAATGTTTTAAGGCCTAGGAATATAGGGATGTAGGTACTACTAGGAATATAGCACTACTTTAGGTACTAGTGAATAAAACAGAGTCTCTTGTGGTGTTTACATCCTAATAGGATGATTGAAAACTATTATGCCATAGTGCTGAGTTCCGATAAGGGCTCTGAAGAGAGATCAAGCATAGAAAGGGGATAAAGAATGTCAGGAAAGGAGGTTAGAAGACTATAGTGAGAGCAGGAGTCATGTGAATATCTGAGGGTAGAAATTACCACGCATAGTAAAGAACAAGTTAGATAAGGGCCTGTGTGGCATGTCCCTAGACAGTGGGTCTCAGACTAGCAACATCTGCATCACCTGGGAACTTGTGAGAAATGCAAAATTCTCAGGAAGTCACCCACCCCAAATCAGCATCTCTGGGGGTACGGCCCAGAAATCGGGGCTGTAACAAGCCCTCCAGGTGATGTAACCTGAAGTTAGAACTGCTGTCCAGGACAAGCAGCAGGGTGACGTGGCTGGCTGCAGCCTATTGGTTGAGGAGAGCAGTCAGTCACCTTTCCTTCCTGCTGCTCCCCTCCAGAGAGTGGACAGCCTTGGATTTCCTTTTGCTTATCACCGTGAGATGTCTCAGAATCACCTATAACTCTTTTCTTCTGTGCCTTTGTTTATGTAGTATACATTTCTGGAGAAGCCCTCTCTCCTCCACGCCTGCCCACCTTTCCTGAGTCAGTTCAAACACTACCCCCTCATGGGAGAGTTCCTGGATCCCACCAATCAGCTGTGACTGCAGCCTCCTCTGAGATTCCATAGGACTCTCCTTGTTGTAACACTCACCGAGTACTACTCAGTATTACAGTTGTATATGGATGTCCTATCTTTCCTTTTAGGTGATAAGCAAGTTGTATGTTCTTAACTGTATTCTCACAGTCCCCAAATAACGTTTGGCATATTTCGTAAAGATTTGGAGGGATGGAAAGGAAAGGGGAGGGAGGAAAATGAGGGAGAGATGGGGAGAAGGAGGAAGTGGACAGGAAACTAACAAACTAGGAATCATATTACTGACACCTGCAAGCAGTTTCACCAGACTAGATTTCATCAATGACCAGAAGTGAGAAATAGAAACCATTTACTCCTACAGCTTCAGGAGGCATTTGGGATCTCAGCTGCCACCTGTATGTGTTTGAGTGCAATATTCCCCACCCTCCTGTCAATTTTTCCCTGTTCAATGTGTTTCGGCACCACTTGCACTATTACCCAAATTTAGTCTCAGATGTTTTGTTTATACAGGCTCCTAAAATTAATATAGGAACAGTGGTCTGCTTTGGGGAAGGGATCTCCAAGGCAAAGCTGCTGCTTCCCAGCTAGCCTCAGAGTGGCCGCCAGCTGGTCAACACCAGTGATAGCCATTGTCTTTTACCAAACTGAGAGAGCAATCCTTACCTTTCTGTCATTGTTGTTTTATCCTCCAAGTAATAGACATGCATTCATCTGAAATTGTGGATCACTCCTTAATCATTGATTCACTTTGAGTTTAACATCCTCTTTAGTTTTTTACTCATTTTTACAAGCCAAAGATCTTTTGGTTTATCTCTCAGAGCTTTATTTGCCATGTTCTTCCTTTAATTCATCTTTCTCTATCTCTTTATATGCCTTGATTCAATAAGAACAAAATTTGCTTGCAATTCCTATACTTGGTTTTCCTACTCAAATCTCCATATAAATTCCAAGTACCACAAAAACAGAATGGCCATGGAGAGTACAGGCATACTTCCTTTAAAATAAGCCAACAAGAAAAACTTGAACACACAGAATTGATCAAATAGAGTGCTGTGCTGTTCAGAGTCCTCAGACTTGGAGCACTTTCTGAGTGGAACTCAGCATGCTTCCTAGACAGCAGTCCAGCTTGAGGAAAAACTGGAAATATCCAGACAGAAGTTGTGTAAAATCAGTTGGTCCATGTGAGAAAGCCATAAAGTCTTAGAAAGCCTTGAGTTAAGGAGTTGTGGGATAAGTTGAGGGAGATGGGGATCAGCTGAGAAATAGCGAACGAGAAGTTCTCGAGATAGGAGAGTTACTCTCCAGGGGTGAAACTACTGCACAGTTTCTCCAGAAAAAGTATGGCATGCCAAAGGGCTTGCCACCATCTTGGCCTCTTTTGTGTGTGTGAAAAAGCATTTGTTTTTTCCTTCAAATGCAACTTATACAGAGAGCATTTAACTACAGGATAGATAGCTCACCATGGACCCAGCTATTGGTAGCTTGGATCTTTCCAGGAAGGAATTTTAATTAGAAAAAAAGTTAGATGAAATAAAAATATAGAATTGTCACCAATTCAAAGATTCGACCAACTCCTCCAAAATTAAGAATTCTAAACCAACTAGTGGAAAGATACAAAATCGATACCATGACCCAGTCTGATTTCTACAATAGTAGGATTGCAAATACTTGTATTTAAAAGGGTAATTTCCTAAGAATGAGAAAGTTTTATGGTAACTACTTCGCAAAAATTTTGTATTCCTGGACATACTGTATAATTATAAATTGCTATGCATAGCTTCTGGTAAACATTTTTTATTAACTACTCCAAAAGAGTCTTCTGTTCATTACATTGTACAATGGAAGGCCAGTTCTTCATTTTGCCCAACCTAAAAATAGCCACTGTGATTTATTAAGAAATGTATACTTGTTCTTTATTCCTATTTTCTGTCATACTGCTCCTAAAGCCCTTGAATCTCCAAAGTGATAAATGTCTTTTTGTATGCTAATAGATGACTGATAGAAGGGGACTCCTGGATAGCCTCAGGATGGGAGCTGGTTGCCAGGGAAACCAACCCTGTGATTAGAGAGCTGAGACTTACAGCCCCACCCACTGCGACTTCCAGGGAAGAGAGAGGACTCAAGATTGAGCTGATCACCAATGGTCAATAATTAATCAATCGTGCCCACATAATGAATTCTCCATAAAAAACAAAAAGGACAGGCTTCAGGGAGCATCCAGATTATTGAGCATACAACTGTGTCCGGAGTGGGCCTGGAAGTTCTGAGCCCCTTCCCACATATCTTTCCCTATACCTGTCCTCCATTTGGCTATTCATCTGTATCCTTTATAATAAATAGGCAAACATATGTAAAGTGTTTCCCTGAGGTCTGTGAGCCATTCTAGCAAATGATCAGACCCAAGGGAGGAAGTCATGGGAAACCACAGTTGGTTGGTCAAAATTTCCAGAGGCCTGGCATTGAGATTGGCATGTGAAGCAGGAGGCAGTCGTGTAGGACTGAACCCTTAACCTATGGAATCTGGCATTAATTCTGGTTGGTGTCAGAACTGAACTGAATTATAGGACATCCAGCTGATGTCGGAGAATTGCTTGTTGCAGGAGCCCTCCCCCGCCCCACATCTGTTCAGAGAAAAGTTCTGTGTTGAATGTTGAATAGAGCAGGAGAAAACAGATAGCTTTTTTTCCCAAATCACATCCAATCATTTCAAAAAACAGAAATGGTCAAACAGGCCTGTAAGAACAGCACACCTAAGTGCTGAAACCTGTAGCTGTTTTACGTTCTGCCACCATTAAGAACAACACAGCCGTCTTGCTTATGCCAGTCCAAGTGGCAATTCACATTTCCCATACTTTACAGAGCACCTATTAATCTTTATCTATTTGTTGTATCAGGTTCTGAGCAGCCTACAAGGGTATCCATTTAATAATTTGACTAAAACTTGTTCATCCATCTTTCTTGCCATTAATAGAAGCAAATAATTGTTTTCTTCTATAGCTTTTGCCTTCCAGAACTTAACTTCCTCCTAAGTTCTCAGAATGTTCTGCAGTAGCACTTAACATTTTTTATTGTAATCGTTTAATTGTTTATTCTTTCTGACTAAACTGTGCCCTCTTTGGAGAAGGAAACCTCATCTTATTCTTCAAGTCCAATCTCTACAGAGACTAGCAGACACATGTGAGCTTCATTATTGTTACCTCTCTATCCATTAACGTTAAATCACCATAAATGGCCAATATTTGACTGTTTTTCAATCTAAAAAGCAGCCATTTCAGATGGTTCGACCTAATATAAACTTTAACTCTGAAAAATGAGACCTTTTTTTCCTTGCTGTAAAAATTATAACAGTTTATATGCAGATTTTTCCATTAAAGTATCATCAAAGATCTGTCAAGTTTACAGAATGTATTGCCAAAGCTACTTAATTTTAATGTGCAAATAAAACACCAAGGGATCTTGTTAACAATGTAGACTTGGCTTCAGGAGGACCGGGCAGGGCCTGAGATTCTGCTTTTCTAGAAGGCTCCCAAGTGATGCCAACACTGTGATCCAGGGACCATGCTTTGAGCAGCAAGTTATTGAACCACAAGATGAGCGGTCAGGAGATACATAAAGTTCTAGATATGTTACTAGATATCTGTGTTACTTTAATAAATCACCTAATCTTTCTGGGTCTCTCTTTTTGTAATTTCCAAAGAATTAAACCAGGTGACCTCTTCCTTCTAAGTTCCATGATTATGATCTTCTAGGGTCACATGTGGTTGGAGTCCATACATAAAGGTTAGGACCACAAGCTCCATCCTCAGACTGCCTGGGTTCACATTACAGGTCTTCCATTTACCAGCAATGTGATCTTAGAGGGAGTTATTTTATCCCTTTGTGCCTAGTTTTCTAATGTATAAAAATGAACTAATTTTGAATTAATTTATATATATGTAAAAGACTTAGGCAAAGACTAGCACATATAAGCTCAATAAATGTAAGCTATTTATAGTATTAACATTCTCTATAGTTTTATTCCTAAGAAGCTTTCCTAAGGGAATTATGAAATGTGAGCTGTGACTTAGAGTGTATCAAAAGATGTTTATCCTCAATCTATGCTAACGAAACCTGGATGCTACTTATATGTTAAAAAATAAGCAAAGTTAGATATAGGGCAAATTGTGGAATCTTTTGTGCCTATTGTAAATGTCTACACACAATTTTTTTTTTTTTTTTTTTTTTTTTGAGTTGGAGTCTCACTCTGTCGCCCAGACTGGAGTGCAGTGGCCGCTCCCGGCCACCACAGCCTCGACCTGCTGGGCTCCGGCGATCCTTCCGCCTCAGCCTTCCGAGTAGCTGGAA
>CAUYQG010206278.1:0-18251 GCA_963574415.1 Tarsius wallacei | reverse complement strand
AACAAACAAACAAAAAAATTTAGCCAGGTGTGGTTGTGTGTGCCTGTAGTTCCAGTTACTTGGAAGACTGAGGTAGAGGGATCACTTGAGCCCAGCAGGTCAAGGCTGCGGTGGCAGGGAGTGTGCCACTGCACTCCAACCTGGGTGACAGAGTGAAATTCTGACTCCAAAAACAAAAAGAACTCCATTAGTCAATGCCTTTTGTAGCTGTCTAACACATCTGGGCGCTCACTGGGCTGCAGGGCCAGCCCTGGAGCCTGGTACCAGCAGAAGCAGCCTGTCCCTGAGCTGATGGGAGCTGGAGACCCCGGGCTGCTCATGACATTTTATTCCAATGTTCCTCTGCCCGGAACTCATGCCAATTGCAAAGAAATAGCCCAGAATAAAAGTGTTGAAGAAATTCATTCATTTGACAAACACCAAGTGATTTCCTGCTCTGAAGGGGAGTGAGTTTGGTGTGAAACATGTATGGGTTTGAATCCTGGGTCATCTCTGACCTGTTGAGTATCTGTTGTGTGTGTGCCTGTCATGGAGTAGGCTCCTGCTGGATGCGGGCTGAGTGATGGGGTGCATTTTGTGGTTAATGGCAAGGCATGTTGCTTCTCTGAACTTGAGTTTTTTATTTCATTTCGTTCAATTTTTTTTAGTTAGGTTCTCACTTTGTCACCCAGACTGGAGTGCAGTGGCACGATCCCAGCTTACCAAGCCTTGACCTTCTGGGTTCATGTGTTCCTCCTACCTCAACCTCCCAAATAGCTGGGACTACAGGCACTCCGTACACACCCTGCTAATTTTTTAAAACTTTTTTTTAGTAGAGATAAGCTCTTGTTATGTTGCCTAGGCTGGTCTCGAACTCCTGGGCAAGCAATCCTCCCACTTTGGCCTCCCAAAGTGCTGGAATTGCAGGCATGAGCCACTGTGCCCAGTTACTTTTTTTTTTTTGGTAGAGACAAGCTCTTACTATGTTGCCCAGGTTGGTCTTGACCTGGGCTCAAGCAATTCTCCCATTTCAGCCTCCCAAACTGCTGGGATTACAGTTGTGAACCACTGTGCCCAGCTAGTTTTACTGTAGAGACAAGCTCTTGCTATGTTGCTGCCAAGGCTGGTCTCGAACTCCTAGGCTCAAGCAATCCTCCCGCTTTGACCTCTCCAAGTGCTGGAATTGCAGGCATGAGCCATCATACCCGGCATGAACTTGAGTTCTTTATCTCTGAAATAGGTATAATAATAGTCCTTCCCTGACAAGTCCCCCTGTTAGGAGAGGACACAGTGATGTGCAGAGCTGTCACCCCACAGACTCCACGCTGAGACCGTGCTGGTGCTGAGGATCTGAAGACCGCCCTGACTGGCAGCCGAGGGCTGTTTCCACCTGGAATCGTGTTATACTTTCACCACATCACTTCTGCAGCCAGCAACCCAAATTGTTTCTTCTCCTCCCTAATGATACCCATTTGCTTTCTCTTTTTTTGTTGCGTAAGTTGCGCTATCAACTCATTGGCTGTGAAGATTGAATTCTCTTCTAATTATAAGAAAAATGTCCCTTTCTTTCTTCCATTAGTCCTAATGGAAATTAGCCGCATACATCTCCCAGCTTTGGGGTAAATCGCCGGATCTCAGCAGCATCGGAGAATGCAGGCTTGGAAAGGAGGTTGGCCCATGTTCCTTGGCTGGGCGGAGGCTGGCGTGGTGGCTTTGGAGTTGGGCAGGAATGCGGTTATGAGGTGGGTGACCTGGGGCAGGGCACCAGGCCCTCTTGGTGTTGGTTTCCTTATCTGCAAAATGAGTCTGTGATCATCCTCACAGGAGGAGTTGGTGGGAGGAGTCATGCTGTTCTGAGTCTGTGAGGCTGGAGGTGGAGTCTCTTGCTATGACCATGACTTCCCTTCTTCCCCCATCCATCCCAGGCTGCGTTCCTTGATGCCACCCACCCGGGAGAAGGGGCCCTGTTCTCCTGGCTGTATGGTGTGTCCCATGGAGTCTGCCGTTAGGACTCCAAGGAGACCAAGCGGTTCCAAGACACAATTTTCTTATATCCCCTCCTGCCAAGGTGTTTAGAATGGTGAATTTGACTTGTGTTTATAGACGTTCTCTGTCATCCTCCCTAGACTGTAGTGTCTCCTGTGTGTACCTTTTATTCGTGCCATAGTGGTCGTTTCAGAAGACAAGCTGGACCTTCGAGGACACATGTGAGATGGGTTCTCTGGAACCGACAGCTCACTCTTTATTTTTAGGCTCCCAATGAAACACAGAAGGGAGAGCAGGCCCAACTCAGTTGCAGGGTGGAGGGGTGGAGGGGTGGTTGGCATGGTGGGTGGGGTCAAACAGCGGGTTTGACAATTCTCGCCCGCCACTGATGCACTGGAAGACCACAGGGGTATCACTTAATGTCTCCACATATAAGTTCTTCATCCACAATCCTGTGGAAAATTCCAGGCCCTGGCTCTTGAAACAGAGGCAGGGATAGGAAGGAGCTCTTCAGAGTCACCAGCAGTGACTGGAGTGATCTAACATCTTGGTCCTGGTCTCTCCTCTCCAGCGCCACGTCCGTGGTCTCTGCGATGGGACATTTGCTGCCATGGGATCCCAGCCAGGTTCCCGAGCATAACCAGAGGGCAGAGGGGGACAGGAAGGGGCAGTGAGGATGGGGAGGGGAGGAGACCTCACATTCTACACCTTTCCTCTGGTGAGCTCAGAAAATAAGGGAGAGGATAAGAGAAAGAAATGAGGACAGCGGAGGGTAAGGGGAGAGAGAGAAAGAGAAAGAATATCCCTTTGCTGTGTTGCCTTTGCTGTGTTTCTTTTTTGTTTGTTTGTTTGTTTTTTGTTTTTTTTGAGTTGGAGTCTCACTCTTGTCGCCCAGACTGGAGTGCAGTAGCCGCTCCCGGCCACCGCAGCCTCGACCTGCTGGGCTCCGGCGATCCTTCTGCCTCAGCCTTCCAAGTAGCTGGAACTACAGGCACGCGCTACCACACCCAGCTAGTTTCTGATTTATTGTAGAGATGAGGGCTTGCCAAGTTGCCCAGGTGGGTCTCGAACCCGCGGGCTCAGGCAATCCACTCATCTCAGCCTCCCAAAGTGCGGGATTACAGGCTGAGCCACCGAGCCCAGCTTGCTGTGTTTCTTATGGTGAGAGAAGGAACCTGCCTTGTGTCCCATAGCTGGGTGGGCATGCCCCGGACTGTCTGCCAGCTTCACATCTGAATTTCAGCCTCTGGCCACGGCCCCTAGTCATTGCTGTTCTGCTCAGGAGGCTGCATGCAGCAGATGCCTGTGGAAGTGAATCCCCCAGGGGATGAGTCACCCTCAGGGCTCAGAGCCGCCAGCTGGGCCACCCGCAGCCCCCGGCTGGAGTTGGCAGGAGACAGAGGGAGCCTCCTGTACATGGAGCTGTGGCTGCAGAGATGGGGGGCAGAAGGCAGGCTGAGCCATGGGCGCTGTTCTCCCTTGCTGTGCCCTCTGTGCCCCGCCCACTTCTTCTCCTGGCCGCCTGGGAGAGGATGTAATAATGCGAGGGTCTTGGTGGGGGGCTCGTCAGCCTCCTGTGCCTTGATCATAGGTTGCAGGAAGCCTGTGTCAGAGGTGGGCAGGGTCTTGAACCAGCCTAGTTGAACTTAACCATTGTGAAGAAGTCAGTCACATGGAGACCTGAGCAAGTCCTGGCACGCAGCCACTACACGTGAAAAGTCGGCTCTCAGGCCCTTCACTCACATTTGCTGCTGGACTGTTGATTCCTGGTCCTACCACTCTCTAGCTGTGTGGCCCTGAACGAGGCGGCCCTTTTCCTTGGAGAACTGACAGTTTTGCAGATAAGACAGTTGGTTAGGAACAGACAGGGGATGGGCAGAGAGGTCCAGGGCTGCCCAGCAAGGGCCCTCACCTGGGCTAGGGGAAGGAGAAAGCCTCCTGGGGGAAAGTTAATCTGAGAGCTGAAGGAGTGCAAAGGGCTACGGAGAAAAGAAATAGCAAGAGGCCCTGGGTTCAGTCGAGGGAAGAGCTCATGGGTGTAAATTTCTATATCAAGAGAACTTGCAGTACGTTTATTCAGGGTCACTCATCTGTGGCTTAGCACGTACGCTGGGTTGGACAGTGCCCTTTCCAGATTCATGTCCACCCAGAATCTCAAAATGCAACCTTATTTGACATGTAGGTCTTGGCAGATGTAATTAGCTAAGGAACTCAAGATGACATCATACTGTAATTAGCTAAGGACCTCAAGATGATGTCATACCATTATTAGCTAAGGACTTCAAGATGATATCGTACTGTAACTAGCTAAAGATCTCAAGATGATGTCATAATGTAATTAGGTAAGGCCCTCAAGATGACATTATACGGTAATTAGCTAAGGATCTCAAGATGATGTCACACTGTGATTAGCTAAGGACCTCAAGATGATGTGATACTGTAATTAGTTAAGGGCCTCAAGATAATGTCATACTGTAATTAGCTAAGCTCTCAAAATGATGTCATACTGTGATTAGCTAAGGACCTCAAGATGACATCATACCGTGATTCGTTAAGCACCTCAAGATGACATCATACCATGATTAACTAAGGATTTCAAGATGACATCATACTGTAATTAGCTAAGGATCTCAAGATGATGTCAAATTGTAATTAGCTAAGGACCTCAAGATGACATCATACTATGATTAGCTAAGGACCTCAAGATGACGTCATACTGTAATTAGCCAAGGATCTCAAGATGATGTCATACCATGATTAGCTAAGGATGTCAAGATGACATCATACCATGATTAGCTAAGGACCTCAAGATGACATCATGCTGTGACTAGCTAAAGATCTCAAGATGAGCCAGGCTCGGTGGCTCAACCTGTAATGCGGTGCTTTGGGAGGCCGAGGTGAGTGGATTGCCTGAGCCCACGGGTTCGAGACCTGCCTGGGCAGCTTGGTGAGACCTCATCTCTACAATAAATCCCAAACTAGCCAGGCATGGTAGCGCACACCTGTAGTTCCAGCTACTTGGAAGGCTGAGGCGGAAGGATCGCCGGAGCCCAACAGGACGAGGCTGCGGTGGCCGGGAGCATGCCACTGCACTCCAGTCTGGGCGACAGAGTGAGACTCCAACTCAAAAAAAAAAAAAAGATCTCAAGATGATGTCATACTGTGATTAGCTAAGGACCTCGAGTTGACATCATACTGCAATTAGCTAGGGACCTCAAGATGATGTCATACTGTAATTAGCTAAGGATCTCAAGATGATGTCCTATCATAATTAGCTAAAGATCTCAAGTTGATGTTATACTGTGATAGCTAAGGATCGCAAGATGATGCCATACCGTGATTAGTTAAGGACCTCAAGATGACATCATATTGTAATTAACGAAGGACCTGAAGATGATGGCATACCGTGATTAGCTAAGGACCTTAAGATGATGTACTGGGTCAGGGTGGACCTTAGCTCCAATGACCTGCATCCTTTTAAGGGAAAGGAGAAGTTCCGAGACCCCTGGAGAAGGTGGTGTGAACATGGAGGCAGAGGCCGGAGTGATATGTCCAGGGACGTCAAGGATTGCAGCAGCTGCCAGTGGCTGAAGACAGGCAGGGAACAGATTCTCCCTCAGAGCCCTCAGAAACAGCCAGCCCTGAAGACACTGTAACTTTGGACTTCTGTCCTCCAGAACCGGGGGAGGATACACTTCTGTGGTTTTAGGTCACTGTATTGTGCGAATTTGCTAAGGCAGTTCTAAGAAAGCAAGAGAGTGTGGCGTGAAGGACTGCCCCGCCAGGTGATGTGGTGGGTAGGTGGACAGGCCACGTCCATTTGTGTACGTATTGTCTCTAGCTGATTTTGCGTGACACAGCAGAAGTGAGTGGTTCTAACTTATCGCCTGGCCCTTTTCAGATAAAGTTTATTAACCCCCGCTGTAACGCATGGCGATGATGACTTCTCAGGCTGTTGTCCCTGTATCTGCTTGAGAGTCCAGTGGGCTTTTTTTGACCTCAGCTGCTCTCTCTACGGGAAGACATCAAGGACTCTGCTATGTGATGTTGGGCTTGTGTAACAAACTCTTCCTGGAGACACGGGGGACTGTTTTATCCGGTGGTATACAGCATCGTTCCCACCTCTCTGACACATTGAATACCACTCTGTTGGAAATCACTCAGAGAGCCCCATGGGGGCAGGTGAAATGTGTGGCAGGAATAACTGCACTAATCATGGTTTTTATTTTCTGTAATTTTGATGCTTTGACATTTTAGAGCCTTGCCATCCTGCGGGGCTGCCCTTCCCAGGGTTAGCTCATTCCTAGAGACAGCAAGTAACTCACCTTGGGAGCCCAACCCCTCCAAAACCCACAGCCCAGCCACCACCTTTGCCAGGCACTCACACTCTGGGCCACTCCCTCTTGCCCACATCACCCCAGGGCCACACAGCAGACCACCAGAGAGAGCACTTGTAGCCCAGAGTCCACAGAAATGACTCCAATCGGTCAGTCCTAAGCCGGCTGACCCCGCTTTGCCCTTCCCGTGGAAAGCATGATAAAGGCTGCTGTCTGTGTCCCCCACGCCCTCTGCTCTCTGTGGTCCCCCTCAGCTATCTGTACCCCCCACTCCCTCTGCTGTCTGTGCCCCCTACTCCCTCTGCCTCCTGACTCCATGTGGCTCTGAGTGCCATGCCTTCTATTCCCAGGGACCTGTGGGTATAGAAACGCCTTTCTCCATGATAGTCCCTTCTGTGTTTATGTTTCTTTTTATTCCTGATTAAAACAAATCCCAGGAGCATTTTAAAACAGTGACCCGCCTGCCGCCTCTTGGGATCTCACCTGTCTTTTTAAAAATTTCATTGCCAGTCCACACTCATCATGGCCACGATCATTTGTTTCTTATAATTCTTCCCCATCCCTGGTGTGAATTGCACAGCATGAGGCTTACTGCTGTTTCATCTGTTTGGTTCATCGTAACAGCTTCTCGCTCTTGAGATGCAGAACAAGGCTGAATTGCAGGTGCCCTAGAGATGCATTGTGGGCAGTGGGCTGTGAACGTCTCCCATCCTGACCTTCCAAGACAAACGTGCTGTTCGGGGCTCACTCTGTGGCTTTCAATCCTTTCCTGGGGGCTTGCCTGCTTTCCGTGATAGAGAAAAGCTGTGAAAATATCGTGTATTAGTTTCCTGGGGCTGCTGCAAGAAATGACCATCAACTTGGTGGCTTGAGCAACAGAAGTTTATTTCCTCCCCAGGTGGGACACCAGGATGTCAGCAGGGCTGTGAGTCCTTCGAAGGTCCAGGGGAGGACCCTTCCAACTTTTGCCGGCTCCTGGGATTCCTCAGTGAAGGTGCACTTCTCCGTCTCCGCCTCCATCTTCACGTGGCCTTTGTGTCCCATGTCTCTCTCTGTTTCCCCTTCTCTTCTCTTAGAAGGAGTTTACACTGGGTTTAAGACTCGCTCTAGCCTTTCCTCCGTTTCCTGTTTGGTGAGAGTAGTGCAAGATGAGGGTCGCCAAAGCCAAGTTTTCCGTTTTCGTCGGGTAGAAAGCTCTGCTGCAAAGATGGTTCATGTTCCTAGAACCTGAAGAACTTTCTGTAAGAAGTGTGGCAAGCCTCAGCCTCACAGAGTGACACAGCACAGGCAGGGCAAGGATTCCCTGCATGCCCAGAAAAGGAGGCACTGTGATGGGAAGCAGGGTGGCTGTGGTGGGCAGACAAAGCCAACTTTCCAGAAGAAGGCTGCAATGTGTTGAGCCTAGCTGCAGATCCGAGAGGATGCTGGCCACTGAGAGATGCAAGCACTTTGAACAAAGAGGAGATAAGAACAGAAAGGGCCAAGTGATCTAGTTTTAAACTTTGGGATTTTTTTTTTTTTACATTTTGAGGGGGAAATGTTGAAGTTATAAAAAAAATTACCTGTAGGAAAATACAGTGATATACTTACTCAAAACAAAACAAAACAAAACAAAAAACTCATTCCCTCCAGTCCAGAATGAGCTTATCTCAAGACCATTAGCTTAATGACATCTGCTAAGACCTTGTTTCCAAATAAGATCCCACTCACAGGTACTGGGGGTTAGGGTTTGGACATATTGTTCGGGGGGTTCCAGTTGAACTCACACATGCGGCATAGGCTCTTCGAGGGCAGAAATACTCTCCTGCCTCCTCTCCTGTCCCAGCCTGGGCTGGTTGTCCATGCTGGGTAGGGGAAATTCTGATACAGCCTACTCCTGTGATGGGGGCGCTTTCTGAGAGCCTCAGTTCAGCCTCTCCTCTCTAATCTGCATAAGCAGATAGAAGTGCTCACACCCCATTTAGCTGTGAGGCCACAGGGAACCCGAGGGGGTCTGTTACTTTTCCAGGGTGACAGTAGTTTATAAGTGGATGTGCTGGGATTTCAGGCCACGTCAAATATATCTTTGTGGAATGAATGAATGAATGTCTAGATACAATCTTCTGCTTAAGAAGGATGGCTCCTTGGCAAAGGGAAGGACCAAATTGATGGGTACACTGGCCACAGGAGCCTCTGGTTTGATTTCCTAAGTTACTGACTCATTTGCAAAGACTCATAATGCTTATTATTATTATTATTATTATTATTATTATTTTTGCCCCCTTGAGCTAGGCTGGAGCCTTTAGTCTGGGAAGATGTTGGCAGTGCATCTTTTTATATGTATTTATATGTATTTCCAAAACTTTGATGGTTTCATTAATGTCTCAGTAGAGTGATTATAATCATAAGTATAGATATTTATCGAGCATTTACTATGTTTTGGGTGACTTATACCAATATCTCTTTTAATTTTGTCACCTGTGCTGTGTGGTAGCTTCACAGGTATGGCAGCACCATGATTCCAATAGTGGTAATGATAATAACAATAGTAACAACAATAATGGTAAATACTATGGAGTGTTGCTCCCTAAGTGCCAGGTGCTGTGCTCTATGATGTCTGCCTTATTACCACTCCATACCCATGTATCTCTAAGGACCTTTGAGTTGGATCTCAGACATTGTCCAGTGCTCTCACCTTCCCAAGCGAGAGAGTGGTGTTTTACAGAAAAAACTGGGCCCGTCTTCCTGCCATCTTTGAGAGGGCTGGAGAGGGCCCCTTGCCCACAAGACTCAGGCTGGACTATAAAAAGAGGTGCCCACCCCCATTTCCTCAGGCAGTCCCTGAGTAGTGCCCATTCTGATCAGGACGTGCCCAGGTTCAAGAGCAGAATGTGTGGAGTTTCTAATAAAAGCCAAATGGGTGCGAACATGCAGTTAGATAGGAGGTGTAAGCGCCAATGTCCTGTGGCAGGAGGGTGACTATAGCTAACTTCGTAGACTTCAAATGTTTCCAATGCAGAAATCGTAAATCCTCGAGGTGATAGACACCCCAGATACCCTGACTTAACCATCACACACTCTATGCATGTAACAAAATATCATGTGGACCCCATAAATACGTACAGATATTGCATATCAATAACAAATAGTAAAAACTGGAGACAATGTAAAAAAAAATACTCAAACAGCCTTACGGCGTTCATTGC
Organism: Tarsius wallacei; assembly: GCA_963574415.1. Classification (NCBI taxonomy): domain Eukaryota; kingdom Metazoa; phylum Chordata; class Mammalia; order Primates; family Tarsiidae; genus Tarsius; species Tarsius wallacei. Next base: position 8,764 of record CAUYQG010206278.1, on the reverse strand, counting down.
CATGTCTTCAGCCCTTGGGACCAGGGATAACTTGAGGGCTCTTGAGGGAGACTCCATTCTCTGTGTTCCTCTTTCACACCCACCTCCAGGGCTGGCCCCCAGCTCTGATGTTCCCAGAGAAGACAGCAGGCCACAGACTGCCCCCTGATTGCTCCCTGGACACCTCCCTTCTGCTCTGAGAGTGATACCTAGACATCGTGTTGGGGGCAGGAGGGGCCTTACTCTTCTTTTTCCTTCCCCCACCAATCCTGTTTCATTTACTAGCAAAACATTCTAAAATTAACACAAAATTTTGATAAAAAAATGAGACACACACACACACACAGATAGGGGAAAGAGAGAGAAAGAGAGAGAGAGAGAGAAAATCTTTTATAGCCCCCACCCCTGGGCAACCACTGTTTCCACTTCTTGGCCTTATCCCCCCCACACCCCCACATCTCTGACCAGGTAATAGCAAAACCAAACTTGCATCGCACATGTCCTGTTTGCCAGCAGGCGAGGACACAGATTGTGGAGCCTGGCAGGGATGCACCTTACCTCTGCCTCTTAGGAGTTACAGGTCTCTTGGCAAGTTATTGATAGTCCCTGAGCTTCCATTTCCTCATCTGTAGCATGGGGAGACTACAGTGCCCACCCCACACAGCTGTCTTGAAGATTAAATGAGACGAGGGAGAAAAGCTGTAGCAAAGCTGTGCCTGGCCCGGAGTCAATGCCCATGAGAGGTGGTTCCTGATATGCAGGTAGCCCCTGCCCCACTCCCTGGCTTCCCCCCCCCCGCAACCGCAGGCCCTCCTGAGTCAGCTCCCCCTTGTCTTTCAGAAGGCAGTCCAGACGGCACCTCGCCATGGAAGCCCTCCCTGCCCTTCCAGTCCAGGGCTCCCGTTTGCCGTTTCTCTTCTCTCCCTTCACAATGCCGCACTCTGGTGTGATATCTGATCAGCATCCATCTTCCCTTCTGGACCGGAAGTTGCAGGAGGGCAGGGCCTGCGTCCTCTTTGGTCTCTGCTTTATCTCCAGGGTCTAGCTGAGGCTGAATCCACAGCAGCCTTCCTCCTTTGGCCTCAAATAGACAATCGGCCTTGATGGGCCCAACTGTAGTGCAGTGAGGGTTTAGTGAGCCACTGAGCTCTTTTTGCAACCCAGAGGGAGACAGTGCTCACGGGGCGGGGTTGGGGGGGGCGGGGAGGAGAAGTGGTGGTGGTGGTGTCTGCCTTCTGAACACATTGGCTCCCCTAACCCACTTTTCACTGCTGACCCTGCCTCCCTGGGAAGACCCCTTCCCCCTCTGGAAAAGGAATCTCCTCTATTCTGAGTGGGGTCTGGTTGGCTGGGCTGCTCTTCAGGGCAATTGACACCCATCATCTGGGCTTTTGCCACCTCCCAGCCAAGGGAGAGGCACCCCAACAGGTCCACAGTGGTGTCTGTGGCCATGACAGCCGAGGGCAAGAAGCCAGCCTGCTCCCCATCTTGGGGAGTCTTGAGCCCAACTGGAGGCTGGAGGCAGGGTCTTGGCTTGGAGGAGAGAGTGAAGGGGTACGTTATCGTGTCGGCCTCTTGACCCTCACCAGGACTGAGTCCCCAATGGTGAGAGAATCCTGGGAGGGCTCCATTCACTCTCTCCAACTCTGGAGGAGATTTTGGTCATTGGTAAAGGCTCAGAGAATTCTATGGTGCTAAGACAGTCTTACCAGGGACCACCTCTGCTTTCTTTCTTTCATTTTTTTGAGTTGTAGCCTTACTCTGTTGCTCAGGTTGGAGTGCAGAGGCACAATCATGGCCACCACAGCCTCAACCTGCCGGGCTTAGGCCATCCTTCCATCTCAGCCATCCAAATAGCTGGAACCATAGGCGTGTGCCACCATGCCCGGCTAATTTTTGTTTTTTTTTTGCGTTGCAGTCTCACTCTGTCACCCAGACTGGAGTGCAGTGGCATGCTCCCAGCCACCATATTCTCGACCTGCTGGGCTCCAGCGATCCTTCCGCCTCAGCCTTCCAAGTAGCCAGAGCTACAGGCGCGCACTACCACGCCTGGCTAATTTATTTATTTATTTATTTATTGTAGCGATGCGGTCTCGCCAAGTTGGCCTGGCTAATTTTTAAAAGATTTCTTTATTATAGAGATGAGGTCTCACCATGCTGCCCTGGCTCAGGCAGTCCTCTCATCTTGACCTCCCAAAGTGCTGAGATTACAGGCGTGAGCCACCATGTCTGGCTGTCTCTGCTTAATGATTGGTAATAACAAGATCAGTCAGAAACAAATCTATATTACCCCACTGGAATATTTCATGCAAGATCTGATTTTCTGGAAGTCGCTTTGGTAGCACTATACTCCAGTGTTTTAAAGCACGCTGGATCCTGACAAACCAGAGCTTTCCAGGTTTCTGTGGACACATTCATTCCAGACTCCTTTAGGCCAACCCGGGGGATAGTCAAGGATCAAGATATGGCCTTGGGGAGAGGAAAACTGGGTTGAGTCTTCTCTGCCACTTCCTGGCTGTGTGGCCTTGTGCAGGGGATTTCATATCTCTGAGACTCATTTTCCTCCTCTGTAAAATGGGAACAATAATATTGCCTGATCCTTGTTAGGATCAGCTAGACAAAACTAAGTGAATAAAAGCGCTTATGGTAGGATTCAACCCGCATTGAGTCTGTGCCTGTACCTCCCTCCAGGTCCACCTGCTCTGTGCCCTCGGAGGTGGCCCATATGAAGGGCGTCAAAGATCGGGCTCCCTTGCTCACTGGCCTTGGTTTGGGCTGGGCTGGGAGCCTTGTCAGGAGGGAGGAGAGAGGGAGTGAGGTCAAGGTCTGTGTCCTCTTTGTTCCCTCCTTGCAGGATCAACTGGGATCAGATTCACCCCTTATTGAGGGTCTCAGCCTTGCTCAATGGCTCTACTCCCAGCATTCTCTGTTCCAGATTCTGGCAACTGCTCTCTCCTCCTTAACCATCCAGGCCTGGGGGTGGTGTACTGTCCCGCTGCTCTGTCTAAGTTCTTGAGATTTGCAATACCCTGCATCTTCCCTTGTACGTAGTTCTTGATTTGTCCCAGCTCAAGTTGGCCTCACCCTATTGGAGTGGCCAGCTAGCGTCCTGCTGGGACCCTGACCCATCTCACTCTTTGTCTTCCCACTGTGGGTGGCTCAATGACTCTATGGAGGTTGACCTCAGATCTTCCCATTGGTGTCCGGGCTGACTGGACCATGCAGTTGACCTAGGGTGACAGTTCTGAACCTTGTAAAAATGGTCTTTGAGCTCTGACTTTTGACTCGGGCGCTGAGTGGGGTGTGGGTCCTCTCACTGAGGGCAGGCCAAGCTGGTGGTGAAGAGAAACCCGCCTTGCCCCTGTGGGTGGGTCGAGTGGCAGCCTGGGCTTTTCTCAGGTGGTAGGAAGGGGAAAGAATTCACAGCCTTGGGAGCGGTGGTAGGATTATCGATTCTGACCACCAATTGTGAGCAGCCCTCCACTCAGCGCTGGAAGGATCTGATTAAGGAACTGTTGAGGCTGGTGCACACTTAGCCTCAGTCAGTTAGCACACACTTAGCCTTAGTTAGTTAGCACACACTTAGCCTTAGACAGAGCACATTAACTTAGGTCAAGTAATGCATACAATCTTAGTCAGTTAGCACACATATGGCCTTAGTCAGTACACACTTAGCCTTAGTCAATTGGTGCACACTTAACCTTGGTCAGAGCACACTTAATCTTAGTCAGTTAGCACACATGTAGCCTTATTCAATGCATACTTAGCCTTAGTCAGTTAGCACACATAAACCTTGGTCAGTGCACACTTAGCCTTAGTCAGTTAGCACACACTTTTGGTCTTAGCACAGACTTAACCTTTGTCAGTTAGTGAACACTCTAACCTTAGTCAGTTAGCACACACTTGGCCTTAGTCAGTTAGTGCCCACCTAGTGCACACTTGCCTTAGTGCACACTCAGCGCACACATAGCCTTCTTTAGCTAAGTACCCAACAGGCAACTCTCGTCCAGTTCTTGGGCTTCACATCTGACCATTCACACCTCTTGTTCACTTCTCTGCTTTATTGAAACAACGGCAACAGCAACAACATGTGATAGTTTAAGGGATCATCTTGGCTAGACTGTAGCACCCAGTTATTCAATCGAACCCTGACCTTGATGTTGCTGTGAAGGCTTTTTTGTAGATGTGATTAACATCTGTAATCTTTTGACTTGAAGTCAACTATGAGGTCATCCTTTTCCCTTCGCCTGCTTTCTGGGGTATCATCTGATCATAGATTCAAACAGTGGCTATCCTTCTGGGGTCCAAGGGATGTATATTTTTTGTGCCTGTTTGCCTTTTTCTAGGACGAGGGTCCATCTGTACAAGCCCCCACCCCAGTCTCAAGCCATGAAGGAGTTAAGGTCCTGGATGTTGGATATGTGTCACTTCTCCTGGGATCATCTGATTTTACAGATGGTGTTTGAATAGCCAAAGGAATGAATGGTTAAGGGATGAATTATTCCAGGGGACTGCACAGAATCTAGGGGCTGGGGCAGCCTGGAGCCCCCTCATTGGGCTCCAGACAGACCATGTCTCCCTGACAGCTGTGTTAAGGCAGCTTAATGCACAGCTGTTGATTTTATTATTCCAGAGTGGGAAAACAAAACCTGAGAGATTCATGTAGGATTATAAAGAGGCCAGATTTACTATTCTCTAAAACTTTTCCAGAGAAAAGAAGAAAGGAAAAGACTCATGAAAAATGATGTGCTAAATTAAATGGACCAAGAACAGATTTTAAAAAATCACAATGGGTTTGGCTGGCTGATGTTGGCTGGAGAAGATTTAAGAGGACAAAGGATGGAAGAAGAAAAAGGAAAGGGAAGTTGCTGTCTCTTTTCTTGGGGTCATCCGATCTCCACTGTTAGGAGCTGGGAGACAGAATGCTCATGCCCTCCGTTGCCTAGCAACGCCAGGTGGTCCCACATCAGGGGCTAGATGGCGCTTTGGGGAATGGAGCGCTACTCTTGTTTTTCTTTCGTTCTTTTTCATACCCCCTTTCTCCTCTCTTTTCCTTCTCTGTCTGTCTCTGCTTTTTGTGTTTATTAATCCCTGGCAAGATGCTGGGTAGGATGGGAGGCAGTTTTGCCAACGTTATCTCAGATTTGCAACTTGCCAGCCATGTGACTTGGGGCAAGTGACTTCGCCTCTCTGAGATGTGGTTTCTTTTGTTTGTGGAATGGTTGTAGGGACTGCACAAAATGCTACCTCTAAAGCCATTAGTGCAGCGTCTGGGAACAGTAATCCATTAATAAATGTTAGTTCTCCTTCTTTCTCTTTGTAACAAAATTAGCCCCTAGTGCATCCAATTAATGAATGTTCATTTTCAAGCTACTGATGTGGTGAATGAGAACCAGTGACTCCCTTTGTTGTCCAAAGCATGGTACCTGGACACAAAGGGGCTGAAGGTACCTATTTTAAAATATTAAGGTGGGATCTCCATTCTTGTTTTAAGGCGTGAAGTAGGCAGGGGTACTTTTTGAAATGCAAATATGCATTGTGTTGCCATGACAAAGATGTTGCAAGGAAATAGAAAATCACAGAACTTCAGAGCCAGAACAGATTTTCAAACAAAATAACTCTATTTCCAAGCCCAAACTGGGACAGAGGGTCAGAAGGGTGCAAGTGTTCTTATGGGGACAGCAGGACAAAGCTATATAATCTAGAATTTGAAATGCTTCTTTTAAGTCGTTTAACATATCTGAAATTAGAGTGCTTTTGGTATACATTTAGTATGGTTTTCTTTTTTTTTTAAAGCCTGGAAAAACTGTTATTATATACAAGGTGCATTTTACAGGCAACGGTGTTTTAAAATCAGACAAATATGCTTTTGAAATCAGAGTTGGCTGGGCTCGGTGGCTCAGCTTGGAATCCCAGCACTTTGGGAGGCCGAGGCGAATGAATTGCCTGAGCCCATGGGTTCAAGACCCACCCGGGCAACTTGGCGAGACCTCGTCTCTACAATAAATAAAAATTAGTTGGACGTGGTAGCGTGTGCCTGTAGTTTCGGCTACTTGGAAGGCTGAGTTGGAAGGATCGCTGGAGCCCAGCAGGTTGAGGCTGCAGTGGTAGGGAGCGTGCCATGCACTCCAGTCTGGACGACAGAGTGAGACTCCAACTAAAAAAAAAAAAAGAAATCAGAGTTGATGCTGGTCCGAATCAGTGCTCAGTCCAGAGCAGATCTTCTAAGGCTCTCCTGTACCATGAGGAGGTACGCCTGTTGACCACTAAATGTCTTCCTGTCAACTGGCATGGCAAAGGATGTCAGGGCCCTGCTCACTCCTCTCTGTGCCTTCCTCTTCTGGTGCTTTAGCTGGAGGGAACTTCAGGCTGGCAACATGATCTGTCTGCATGTGGGAAGGGCTGGACGTGTCAGAAAGTTAACATCCCTGGAAGCAGTCCTCAACCAATAGGCGCCGGGGGCTGGTGGATCATGCTGCAGATCTCTCACCCAGAGATGGAGAACGGAGGTGGGATTTGCACAGCCTGCCTAGAGTTCTGGCCCTCCTCCCTGTCTCATTTGCCTGCTTCTATCCCTGCTGTTTCCTGGAGTCTTCTCCCAAATAAACTATGTGCACTAGAACTCCTGTCTCAAGGTTTGCTCCTGGGGACCCAGCCTTGGAGAGCTGGCCATCTGTGACTCTATGGAGGCATGTCTACTGCAGGGACAGAGACTGCAAAGCCTTTCTCTAGGGGATCTTGTCAAGATTGGAATTGCTGGGCAGGCATCTCTGGGTTCAAGTCCCAGCATTGCCTCTGGCCACGGGTGTAGGGTTGGGTGCTGGATTAATCCTGCTGAGCCTCAGTTTCCTCATCTGTAAAATGGGAGGAGTAATCTGTCTTTCCCAGGGCTAAAGTGGGGCTCAAAATGACAATGGCCTTGTACATGAAAGGATTCTGTAAATTGAGGCGGCACCTGCAGTATTGGTCTTATAGTTGGGAGGCAACATGACTTAGGAGAAAAACACAGACTTGGTTCAAATCCCTGATCTGCTTTACCTCATCCGAGTGCCCATTGTCCAGTAACTTAATCACTTTGAGTTTGTTCCTCATCCACCAAATGGGTGTATTAGTTAGGATCCTAGGATGTATTAGCCAGGGTATTAAACAATCGAAAAGAGGCCCCCAAATACAGTGATTATAGTTATGTAGAAGTCTATTTTCTCTCTTACCTAAAAGTCTGAAGGTGAATGTTTCATGGCTGGCATCTCTATTCCACAAAATCACTCAGGGACCCAGGCTCCTCCTGTTTCCTTGCTCTACCAACATCGGCAGTGTGGCAGTGGGATCACGGCAATACATCCATGGAATGAGTGAAGGCTTCGCACACCGCCTGTTTATTTCTTATTGGTTAGATTTAGTCACATGGTCACACTTTGCTGCAAGGGAGGCTGGGAAATGTCACGTTCACCTGGTCAGCTAAAGTTTGGAGAGGCTCTATTCCTAGAAGGAGAAGAAAGGCTATCAAGAAGCAATCAGAAGTTTCCGTGACAGGGTAATTTCTACCTCACTGCATTGTTGTGAAGCTGAAGTAGGATCTTGTATGCCAAGAGCTAGCACAGGATAACCCCTCAATAATTTTGACACTATTTGTCTTGGTTTTTGCAGCAGCAGACAGGAGGTTCTGGACTCTGAGTCGGGGAATCTGGTGATGAGGTTGGAGCCCTTCAAAGGCCTCTTGGCCGATCCTGGGCTACCTCACTCCCCAGTGCTCCCCTCCCTGTCCCAGCGTGGCTGGGCTGTCCCTGCGCCATGAGTGTCTTGAGCATCCTATCCTTGGCTCCCTGGAGCCCACCTTAGTGAAGGACTCTATTTTCAGACCACGATTGGGCAGGACATGGACTCTTCCTGGAGGAATTCCACACTGGTGGAGCCCAGCGTGGAGAAGAGACAATTCATCAAATCCAGTCTTACCTCCGGGGTGCTCTTAGCTCACCTGCTTTAGTGAAATTCCACCTGGAGGGGGCGTGTTTCTGTAGGTTGGCTGAGTGAGGAGAAAGGAAGACCCTCTTTCCCCGGAAGGTCATTTATTCTAGTAATGTTAATTGAACACCTATTGTGTACCAGGCTGCAAGGCCCTAGGTTCAAGGAGTTAGAGGGTGAAGAAAAGAGAACGGGAGACAAGCAGAGGAGGACAGTGCAGTCTTTTTTTTTCTTTTATCAAAGTCTTGCTCTGTCACCCCGGCTGGAGTGCAGTGGCACGAGTATAGCTTACTGCAGCCTCGACCTCCCGGGCCCAAGCAGTCCTTCCTCCCCAGCCTCTCAAGTAGCTGGGACTACAGGTGTGTGCCACCATGCCTCGCTGTTTATTTTTTAATTTTTTGTAGTGACGAGGTCTTGCTATGCTGCCCGAGCTGGTCCTGAACTCAAGCAATCCTCCCATCTCAGCCTCCCAAACTGCTGGAATTGCAGGCATGAGCCACAGCGCCCAGCCAACAGTACAGTCTGGTGAGCGATGGAGGCCAGGCTGAGGAGATGAGGGGCAACTATGCCCAAAGACTTCAGAAGAGAGGCAGCAGTTTTGAGAAGTAATGATAGGTGCTGATATGTACGGAGTTCTTATATGTGCTAGGTTCTATGCAAAGGGGTTTATACACGGTGTTCATTAGTTTCCTTTTAGCCATAGGGGGCAGTTCTACTATTTATAGCAGTTAATGGATGAAAAAGCCAGTACTCAGAGAGGTGAACTAACCTGCATCAAGTCACACAGCTAGTAAAGAGGCAGAGTTGGGATTCAAAGCCAGGC
>CAUYQG010206276.1:0-25652 GCA_963574415.1 Tarsius wallacei | reverse complement strand
TGCAGTTGGGGGGAGGGGATACAGTCGGGGGAAGAGATGCAGTCGGGGGAGGGGGCACAGTTAGGGGACGGGACACAGTCGGGGGAGGAGATGCAGTCAGGAGAGGGGATGCAGTCAAGGGAGAGGGCGCAGTCAGGGCAGGGCACACAGTCAGCGGAGGGGACACAGCCGGGGGAGAGGACACAGTCTGGGGAAGGGACACAGTCAGGGGAGGGGGCGTAGCCTGGGGAGGGGGGCGCAGTCAGGGGAGGGACACAGTCCTGTCAGACAGGAAACACCAGCCCCCACGCTGCCCCGCCACACAATCCCATATCGCCACAGGCCAGCCAGGGAGAGGGGTGTGAAACGGAGCACGAGAGTGAGGGCACAGCCCCTCCTCACCAAGGAAAGGGAAGCTGTTTCTTAATGGACTGCATGTGGCTGAGTGGCCACACACACCAGGTACAACACTAGGTGCCTGCACGCTGCCCAGCCCCTCAGAGCTTATGGGTGGCTCAGGAAAGTGGACTCCACAGTCCCAGGGGGCAGCAGGATCTCGCCTGGGCCCTGTGCCCATGAAGAAGGCATGCAGCCTCAGGCCAGGCCAGAGGGTCCTACCATGGGCGATGGTCCTCCTGAGCTCCAGAAGGCTGCGGAAGGAGAGCGAGGCCACGTGGGGCTTGCCCCAGCGCTCCGTCTCCTCCTCCACATCCTCCTCAAACTTGATCCAGCGGGCAGTCTCCCGCCAGTGGGGCTCCTGGCTGCGGTCCAGCATCAGCTCGTTCAGCTCCACGAACACCTGGGGCAGGTGCCAAAGGTGAGGGCCAGGGGGCCTCCAGGTGGGGTGGGGGAAGGGGGAATATGGCAGGAAGGAAGGGGCATGAGGAAGCCACAGGCCCACCCCTCAGCGTCCTGGACCTCGTGAGGCCTCCGGTCTAGCTTCTTCTTCTTCTTCTTCCTGCGCAGGATAGGGGCCAGGCCACTGGGGCTGCTCCTCCCGCCCTGCGTCCGGGACGGCTTCTTCACCAAGTGCCGCCGCACACCAGGGTTGTCCTCCAGTCGATGACCTGTGGAGAAGGTGGGCTTGGCGGTCCCAGGGATCTGGCTCGGGGCCTCGGGGTCAAGGCCCAGCTACTCAAGCCCTCTGCTCTGCCCAACTTATCTATTTGGTGAGCGTCACAGTCACCGAGGGGCGATGCTGGCAGGACCACATAATGCAACATAGCCATTTCACTGATAAGTAGACTGAAGCTCATATAAGGGGAAGGACTGGCCAGGTGCAGTGGCTCAGCCTGTAATCCCAGCACTTTGGGAGGTTGAGGCGAGAGGATTGCCTGAGCCCAGAGGTTCGAGACCAGCCTGGGCAACTTGGTGCAACCTCGTCTCTACAATAAATCACAAAAACTAGCCGGGTGTGGTGGCATGCTTCTGTAGTTCCAGCTACTTGGAAGGCTGAGGCAGAAGAACAGCCTAAGCCTAGCAGGTTGAGGCTGCAGTAGCCGTTAGAGTGCCACTGCACTCCAGCCTGGGGGACAAAAGTGAGACTTCAACTCAAAAAACAAAAGAGGGGAAGGAAGGACAGCCCAAAGTCACACAGGGGACCCCTGGCCAAGATACAATAAAAAGGCAGACCCCAACTCAGCCCACAGCCCCAGTTGGACCCTTTGGGCCCCATGACAGTACTGAGCCCCCAACACTTTCCCCATGCCCTCTCTTAGCACCCATGTCCCCAGCCATGTCCCCAGCCCAGCAGACACAGGCAGGGCTCCACTCCTACCACCCGCCTGCCCCTTCCCAGGCCAGCAGCTGAAGATAGGCTGGCAGCCCCCTTACTCACAAGCTGGTGGCCCTGCCATGAGGCTCAGCTGGTCCCTGATGGACTCCCACAGGCCACAGTCCTCAAAGTCCAGCACAAACATCTCTAAGTCCTCTGAGGCCAGCGAGTCCCGAGGGTTGGAAGCTGGATCCCTCCCAGGACCCCGGCCTCCTGGGTCCCTGGGCCCAGGGCTCAATGCCCCATTGAGCTCTGGGATGTCCTCTGGCAGGCTGGTCATTCCCTCAACGGCCAAGGCCTCAGCCTCTATCCCCTCCCAGACCCTCGGCTCTCCTACGAGGTGGGAGCCTAGACAGGAGTGGCCTCTGTCCAACCAGAGCTGCAGGTGGCAAAGCCTCCCGACCCCGACTCCCCACGTCCCCAAGCCTGCTCCCTGCTGCTTCCAGCCCCCACCCTGGGTCTGTAAACACGCCCTCCCCCTAACCCCCCCATCCTGCTGCTGCTGCTGCTGCTACTGCTGCCATCGGATTGTTCCTGTCCCTGTCCTCAGGCCCTGGCAACTTTCCATGACGTATTGAGCTCAAAGCCCTACCCTTCCCCCCCACCCCGCCCACACACTGTGGCTCCGAGGAGGAGGGCGGGATCAGTGATGCCCCCGGCCTGGGCACAGAGCCCTGTGGGTGATGACAGGTGGCACAGAAACCAGGGCACTGATAAGATGGAAGGAATGTGCCGCCATCACAGCCGGGCCCAGCCAAGGGTGGTGGGAGAGAGAAGGGGCCCTCCCACAGGAGAAGCAGGGCCCTGGAGGGGGGGGGCCCAACTCAGGGACTGGTTTGGGGGGATTCAAGAGTTAGGAGATGAAAAGAGCTTGCCCTGAGAAGAGGGACCTTGGGGAGGAGGGATAGAATGATGTGGGAAAGAAGGCTGCCTCAGTCCAGAGGTGACTCAGAGGACAGAATCAGGACAGAGGGTTGAGGTGGCAGAAAGGGAAATCTCAGCTTTGGCAACCAGAGAGGTGGCTTGGTGAAGTAGTGAGCTCCCCGTCACTGGCCACATGACAGCAGACAGGAATACTGCAGAGGGGACTCACAGGGGAGAGCTCCGGGCCCCTCCAGGGTCTCTTGTAGGCCAGGAGCCCGTTAGAGTGGACCATGGGAGCTGCATCGGGTCTCACTCACTCTTCATGTCATCCAGGTCCGCAGACCCCAGCATCTGGGCCTCTGCCTCATCCGTGGGCACATGCTGCTCCAGACCTCCTGGGTTGCCCAGGGCACTGCCTGGGCACAGTCGCTCCCGCAGGTCATAACTGGCTGACGGGCTCCAGGGCCGGCTCTTCTCCCCAGCAATTCGGGAGGCCCGGGCCCGTGGGCTGGGAGAGCTGAGGAGGTAACACGGCGACCTTGGAGCGGATAGGGCCAGGTGAGTGGGTTCCCCAGCTCCCCCAGCTTGGGGTGGGGCCTGCCACGGACCCCCAGACACTAGACACAGGTACAGAAAAGGAAGCTCACCAGGCCCCATCACCCGTCCCACGGCCCCTCCTTCCTCCACCTTTCTCCCATCCTCCTCTTCACTCCAACACGCTCTCCCAAGAATGCTTCACCTCTTGGTCTGCTCTTTTCCTCTTTCCTCTTGTTCTCTCCACCCTGTACGTTCTAGTTGGCTCTCCCCCACCCCTGCTTCTCCTCTGAATCATAGTTGGGGACACTCCTCAGGGTCAGGAAGGAGGCAACTGCCAGGAGCCTTGGACCCTATGGCTCCGAGCCAGGCCCTGCTCGGAGCGGGGCTGGGCCAGTACCTGACCAAGCGCTGGGGACTCCTGTCAGCGCTTGGACACACCGACGGCAGGGGCCTGGTGACAGCAGCCCTCCCCGAGAGGCCTGGACTGTCATCCTCGTCGCTTCCAATGGAGAACTGCAGACAAACAGCATGTGCCGTGGGCCCTTGCCACAACTCACCCCACAACCCCAGCCCCCAACCTAGCCTCACCCAGGCCCCTCCACATCCTCCTCCCCTTCTCTCTGCCCCCGCCCTGACCCACCACCCCTCCCAGGGCCCACCCCTACCTTTGCTTTCTGTGGGGATCCTGAGGATGGGGGCTCCACAGGTTCTGCCTCTGATTCCCCTTCCTCTTCCTCCTCTTCCTCCTCCTCCTCATCCACTCCAGTTCCCCCCTCCTCCTGGATGGGAGGGGTCCCCTCGGAGGGGGGAGCAGAGGTTTTCTCCTTCTTCCTCTTCCTCCTGGTATGTCGGGCGGAGGTGGGGGGCAGCCGCCGCAGCTTGTGGGGTGGAGGCAGGCGCGCCGAGAGCGGGTGGTGGGTGTGGTGGGATGTGTGCCGGTGAACTGGGGGTGCAGGAGAGCCAGTTGAGGCCCCCACAGCAGACGGGGGCCCCTCCCCACCCGAGGGGCACACACCTTCTTCTAGCTCAAGGCCTCAAACAAGGGCACCCCTAGTCCTTCCTTCAGAGTCAGGCCCTCCCAGCACCTGTGTCCATGCACCTGTCATTGGTGAGGGACTGGTGGAGTTGGGGGAGAGGAGTGATGGAGAGGGAAGGTCATGGGCGGGGGACATGATACAACAAGGAAGGGATAGGCAGAGGGGGAGACAAGGTGGCAGGAAGGAGAGAGTGAGCCAAAGGAGAAGGTGAAGGTCACCACGGGAGGGCCCAGGCCCATCTCCCTAGATCTCCCCTGGTCTGGGGCCCAGCTCCCCGGCAGGCGGACAGGCGATGGGTGAGGGAGGCAGGATGACTTAACACGGCATGTGGCCCAGCACAGAGTCCAGCACAGTGTCCAGCACAGGATGGCACTGGGTGACCAAGCCGGAGGTGAACGCATTGATGGTGGCGATGAAGGTGATGGTTGTGAGGGCGGCCACACTAGGGGTCCCCAGGCTACCCACACTCAAAGTCCCGCTCGCTGTAGCTGCGGATGGGCTTCTCGGGGTCCCAGGCCGGGGGCTTGCTGATGAGGTCCCCAAACCTGCTCACAGCCAAGGTCTTGCCCAAGTCATCGTCCTCCTCCTCCACATCTGGACTCAGAGGGGGCTCCTCCAAGGGCACCCGGACCTGCAGGCCCAGACAGCCTCTCCTAAGGACCCCAGGCCCATGGACACCCACACCCACCCCAACTCCAAGCCCTGGTTGGGGGCAGGGAGCCCAGCAGTCTCCATCATCGCAGGCCCCTTCCCCCAGTCAGGTCTGGGTCAGCATCCCAGGGCCTGCGATGAGAGGGGTCTATGGGTCTGAAAAATACCAAAAGACTCCCTCTTTCTCCATATCCCCCAGCCCAGCTCCCATCCTCCCCAGCCGGGCTTCCGTCCCCGGATGTGAGGGTCCCAGGGTCGGCCAGAGGACGCCTCTCCCCACCTAGGGTTCAGTCCCTCCTCTTCCCTCACCCCCGCGCGCGCCAGTCACCTGGGGTAGGGGGGAGGCGCCCCCGGGCGGCGGGATCACTCCGTTGGCCATGGCCGGGAGGCGACCTGGGACGCTCTCGCTCACTAAGGGACCCGAGCCCCGGGTGAGTAGGGGCCGCTGCGGGGGCCTAGCGGGGAGCCCTGGGGGAGGAGGGCGGGGTCAGGACCCTCGTGGCGCCCCCCACCCCGGAGCTGGGTCCCCGCGCGCGGCCGGAGCGCGGCTCCGAGGCCCAGCCACGCCCGGGCCGCCCGGCCCTCGCCCTGCCCGCGCGCCCGCCCCGCCCCGCGGTACCTCCGGGCTCGGGAGCCTGCGGGGCCTGGGCGGGCCGCCGCGCCCCATGTCCCTCCCCGCTCGCTCCGAAGCGCGGCCGCCGGGCTCGCGTCCGGCCTCTCGCCGCGCAGAGACAGGCGGGCCGGGTGGACGCAGGCGCCGAGCCCGCAGCACGCGGCTCCACCTCCTCGCGCGGCTCCGCACCTCCGCCGCCGTCGCCGCCGCGGGGCCGCACAATGGGAGCGGGCGGCGGTGACTCACCCCGCCCCGGCCGGCGCGGCCCCCACGCGCGGGCCCCGCAGCTCCGCACCTGCCCACACGCCCCTTCCCCGGGCGCCCCACGCATGGCTGGGGGCGGGTGCACGGCCCGAAACCCCCAGGATGCCCCAGATTCGCTCCCCCACCTTGCTTTTAGCCTCCCCTCCCCTTCCCTCCCGGGCCCTGGAAGCGACCCTCTCCTCAGACACAAGCCCCACCAGCCTCAGGAACCAGTTCACAGACCCCTGGAAACACCCACCACCTCCCCCTTCGGTTCCAATACAGCCTATGCCCCTCAAAGACTTGCTTCTGCCGCAGGCGTCACCCAACGTTTGACCTTGACACATCACCTCCCTTCCCCGGGCCTCGGTTTCCCCATCTGTAGCCAGGGGGGCCTGCAATAGGGGGTTTCAAAGTTTCATCTAACTCTAGGTTTCTGTGGCAGTTTCCACATTTTCTCACCCTCCTCCCCTACTTCTGAGGTCACATCTCATTTTCCAAGGGCAAGGGTCTTTGGAAGAAGCCCTGGACCCCAGTCAGACCCTCCTGGGTATCACTGAAACTGGACACCTAGCACAACGCTGTGCCCATGGCAGCCTTTCTATGTTATGTGCCTGAATCCTCAGCACAAGACCAAGAGGATGAAGAACCAGGGATGGAGCCAATGGACAGGAAAATGTGGAGTGAAGAGGCCCAGGAGGAAACGAACATGGGGGGAGGATAAGCAAGGGGGGTGGAGAGGAGGAACAGGGCGGGAGACTGGGCCCCGGAACCTTGGGTATTTGCTGTCCATGAGCCCTGCCATGATCTGGATCTCAGTGCAGCCCAAGGAAAGATTTTCTACGTGGGAAGCTTTCCAAGGGGGAGAAGGGGTGGGGAGCTGGATGTGTTGGACACCTACCCCCATGTTAGGTGGGCCCCTCCTCCTGACTCACTGAATCATCTCAGGCTGTTATTTCCATTTCGACAGAGGACAGTGGAGACAGGGAGGCTTGTTAGCCTGCCATGGTCACTGCTGGGAAGCAGGCTGCCCACAGATATGGGTGTCATCATCAGTGGACTGAAGGTGACTCCAGGCCTCTTGAACTGAAAAAGTTGCACTGTCCTCCCAACCTCACAGGGTGAGTCCTAATGTGATCCCATCACACCATCCCTATTGGGAGACAGAGTGTGTTAAGTGTGCCCCAAAACTCAGAATGCCAGATCCATCTGTCAGGGGCTGGATTGTATCTAAATTCAAAAACTCACATATTGATGTTCTAACCCCAAGTACCTCAGAATGTGCCCTTATTTGGAAATAATATCCTTGTAAATCAAGGCTGGAAAAGAATGGACTCCTTATCCAATATGATGGATGTTCTTATAAAAAAAAAAAAGGTAAGGAAATTTGGGCACAGAGACACACACTCAGGGAAAACACCATGTGAAAGATTGGAGTTATGCTGCCACAAGCCAAGGGACTACCAGATACTGGGGAGAAGCCGGGAACAGATCCTTGCCTCGCATCTGCAGAGGGAGCCTGGTCCTGCTGACACACCTTGGTGTCAGACTTCGGGCCTCCAGAACTGTGAGATGGTAGATTTCTGTTGTTTAAGCTGTTTGGTTTGTGTTACTGTGTTAGCCCTAACAAGCTAATGCACAATACCAATTTTATATTCCTCTGAGCCTGGTGACTTGGTTCCACGTCTCTACCTTGAGTGTTGTTTTAGCGGGGCCTTCACTTCCTTCAAGACACACAGAGCCTGGGAGCCTTTCCAGTTGGAAACATTGTAGGAGAGCTCTCTGGTCTTCAACCTGTCCCCAACATCAGGGTCCCATTCTCTCTCTTCTAGTCTGTAAAGTCAGACAGCAACTACTTTAATACTGAGAGAGCCGGAAGAGGGTCTTGCCAACCAGGGACCCTGGTGTATCACGCCCTGCACATCCTATACACTGAGATGCCATAGGGTATCACAGAATCCATCCCTCAGAGACCCCCCCCCCCCAGGGCAGAAACCAAGCACAGGTCCTGGTCTTCTGGGAGCCCTTAGTCCCCCATCCTCTTTCAGTTAGAGACTCCGCCACCCCATCCAGAGACAGCAGCTTTGGTCTCCACCTTTGTAAGACCTTCCTCTACCCTTCTGGGATGATGGAGTAAAATTTCCCCTTAAGGGGCCTTTAGAAACCTCTGTTCATCTCTCCTTCTGGGCCTGGGGAAGCAGGAGACGCTGACACCTACCAGTTGTTTCCTACCAACTCATCCTATCAGACATAAATGCATGCTTTCGTTATGCCCACTCAGATCTCCTGACATCCTACCTGCCGCGCTCCTGTAATTGTCAGTCCCCTACAGTGTGTTCCTGATGGGGTCTTCATTCCTGTGACAGAAGAACCCTCTCTACATGCACAAAGGATGGTTATTCGGGCATGTGCCAGCTCTTAGCTCAGAGCCTACAGATCCTGGAACGGTGACAGGAAAGGTGACAGCAAAGTCAGAAGCCAGCAACAGGCCAGCTCAGAGAAGTAGCCACCCTTCCTCACAGTCTGGTCTGACTCGAAGTTTCCCATCCCATCCCCCAGGATACTTGTCTGAACTTGCAGCATCACCACAGCCTATCCCCAAAGTCCAAGGGAGCAGGAACCATCCCACCACATCACTCAGATTTGGAGACACAAGCACACCATCCTCTGGGCTCCCCATGAAGGGGTCGGGGGCCTCTGGTTTGGACTCCCATGCCATTCACTGTCTAGGGGCCCAACATATTGGAAACTAGACCAGTGTGGCAGATATTTGTCATCTCTGGCCGCCCAAATCTTTGAAAACCTACTTCTACGTTTTGGTTATTTTTCATGTTATAAGTCCTCTCTTGCCAAGGTAGAAACCAGAAAACTCACATGCCTAGACTCCCTTGCAGCTAAGGCACAGACTGATCTGGGTTACACCAGTCAGACTCACCTGCACCAGACCAGAACTCAGAAGTGAACAATGTGTACTGTCACGGGGAACTTGAACTTCTATGAGCATGGGGGGATGGGGGTGGAGCCAGTTGACTCTGGGTGGGGGAGGGGTGCAAGGAGAGCAGTGTTGGAGATTTTGGCATCCAGGGATAGTAGTGTTTCTGCTAGAGAAGCTCTCAAGTTGTGGCTGGTCATTATTCTAGCTCTCTATCCCTCCTCAAAATATTACCTTCACTATTCACTATTTTGTTTATTTTCTTTTATAAATTTCTTTACAGCTTAAAGTCACTGTTGGTTGCAACTAGGCATCCTGACTGATAGAATCAGGGAAGTGGGGTCTGAGTAGAGGTCACAGGCTGAACAGACACCAGGCATTGGCAATGCCAACGTCAGGGTGCTGGCAGAGAGGACGTGAGAGAAGGGCTCTCTTGTCTACAGGCCTGGGGAGCCTCTGCCGCTCTTATGATGACGTGTCATTCCTCATCGTCTCCATCCTTTACTCTTAAGGATAACAAATTGATAGCCTCATTTCCTACCTTCCAGCTTACACGCCACTTTTTTTTTTCTGATCTGGAGTCTCACTCTGTCACCCAGGTTGGAGTGCAGTGGCACAGTCATATCTCACTGCAGCCTCAACCTTCTGGGCTCACACAATCCTTCTTCCTCAGCCTCCCAAGTAGCTGAGACTACAGGTGTGCACCACTACACCTGGCTAATCATTTTTTTATTTTTGTAGAGATGAGGTTTTGCTAAACTGTCCAGGCCGGTCTAGAACTCCTGGGCTCAAGCCATTCTCTCACCTCGGTCTCCCAAAGTGCTGGGATTACAGATGTGAGCCACCATACCAGGCCTACAAGTCACTTTGATAGTCATATTCTCATCGGTTCCTCACAACCATCTGAGGTAGAGCATCTTAATCCCATTTGACAGGTGAGAAAAATGAGGCTCAAAAATTTTAGGTGGCTCGCCCAAGGCCCAAGGCTTATAGGCAGCGTGGCTAAGAAGTGGACTTCTGGCTTCATGTCTATTGTTTACTACAACGTACCCCACCAGCCCCCAGCACCGCAATCACCATGTCTTGATGTCCTTCCACAAGTGTTAAACCTTTGTCATGGGCACAAACCAAAATATACCACCAACTTCCCAGGTAGATTTTTTCAAGAAGACTGCATCTTTGAAACTAGAGTCTGTGTAGGGGAATAGTTAAGCGTGAGACCTCTGGAGGCAAGCGGCTTGAGTTCCCAGCCCAACTCTACCACTTGATAATTGCGTGATCTTGATCAAGTTATTTACGCTCTCTGGGACTCAGACTCCCCATCTGTAAAATGGCAATAACAACAGGGTTTTTGAAAGAATGAACAAGTTCATTTGTGCGAAGCACTTAGAACAGTGACTAGCACATCATAAGTGCTCAGCAGATTTCAGCTCATATCAGTATTACAACAAACAGATGGAAGAGACACAAGTACCAAAAGTCCTCAAATAACTCGCGATGTGAAAAATGGTGAAATGCACACACATGAAATAAGTGAAAGTTAGTTTGCACTTATTAGAGCAAAAAGTCTTAAAGCCAAATTAATGATGCCAACCACACAAACTTGAAAGAGGCAGGGAGTTCCAGAATGGCTTTTATCCACACAGGGTAGATTCTGACACTCCTTGGCCAATGGACCCATCGTTGCAGTGGTAATCCTAACTTAGTGTTTCTATAATACGGTAGGGAGTGGGTTCAGCTAGCCCCAGATTTTCACTTAGGCTCTTGCCAAAACTTATCTCCCTGCTCCCCAGAGCGGAGCACCCGGTGCCATTTGCTATTGATTGGCTTGGTGAGTAAGATCTTATTTTTACACAAGAGGCAACATTGCATTGAGAAAGAGCCCAGACTCTGGAGTTAGAGATGCTATATATAAAATACCAGTTCAGTGCTTGGCACAGAAGAGGTGCTCAATAAGTGTCATTTTTATTTACTATTGTTGTTACTCTGCAGTGGCTTATCCCATCATAATCCACGTGTGTCGCTCAGTAAACCTGGACTCAGCTTTGAAATAAATCCACCCTCAGAACAGCACCACTGTCCCTGAAGTTTCTCCTACCCGTCCCACCCCTCCACCTTCCAGCTCCAGTCTTACCAATTTATTTGTGACTAGGATAATATTTTGAGATAAGAATCTATGTCCTTTCACACTTCTCCCTGGCCTCCACCCAAACAGGTAGTCTGCTTTGAATTTTGTTGTTTGGGGGACTGAATGGGACGGAATGCAAAAATAGTCTACAAGCCTTTCTGCCTTATATTCTTCCAGAGCCAAAGCTTTAGGAAACTAAGGGAGATTTGTGAAGGAAGGAAGAGGAACAGGGTTAGCAAGAAATACAGTGTCTTGACCAGAAGCCGGGGAAGAGGTGGAGGAGCAGACCTTTTGGCCTCCGCAACCAGCAAAGCAAGGGGTTCCCCAAGATGCAGAAGGGGAGAGAGTGAAGTCAGTGGGTCCTGTCAGCCCCATGGGATGGCGGCTTGAAATAAAGGTTAGGCTGTTTTGCAAATGTTATAAAGTAACATTTTGTGCACCAAGTGTGTAAACTGAGACTCACACACTCATCCTATGCTCCATGCCAGGTGTTGTATGTACACTGACTTAAAAAAAAATTGATATGGTCCCTGTGCTTGGACACTTTACAGACAAGAAACAAGCAAACACATAATGTATAGTTATGAAACGTGACAAAAACCATAAAGAGAAAGCCCAGAACATTCAGGAGGCCTGGCTAGGGACATCCTCTCTAAGGAGGTGACAATTAAGCAAAGACCTGAAGGATAGGAGATAACCAGTCATGCAATGAAGATGTTGGGGAACTGGGGAGGGAAAAACACTCCAGGCAGAAGGAAGAGCCTGGGGACCGTCCTGTAAGAACAGTCTGCTCAGATATTTGAATGATATGGTTGGCGTTTTTCTGGAAAGATGTGGTTTCTCTGGAAGTTTAGTGCCACAAGGGGACAGATATAAAGGAGGGTGAACATGGGTGGGCATTCTAGAAGGCCTGAGAGGAGGGCCCAAGTTTGAGATCCAGCATCCCCTAGGTGAGAATCCCGTATTTAACCCAAGCCTCAGCTTCCTCACCTGTGAAATGGAGTTCACGTTTGTCCTTTAGAGTGGTCCTACTGAGTGAGATAATGTGAAGTAAATGATTAGAGCAAGAACCGGTACACAGTGGGTGCTCAGAGACATCATTATTCCAATCTTCTACAGTAGCTTTCACCAGCCCGAGGCGCCTTTCCCTGTCCCCTCCCTGGACTGTAAGCTTGAAAGCAGGAGCATGTCTGGTTCACCTTTCTGAAGAAAGCCCCCATCTTCTCACATAGAGCCTGGCACGTTTTAAAAGCTCAACCAATATCTGTGGAATTGAAGGCGAGTGCACAAGTAATTATAGTAACTAATAAACTGAAGAATGTTTTTGTGGAGCCCGCAAAGTCAGAGTCCAAAACGATCAAATGACAAAGATGGGCCGGAAAAACATGCCATGGCTCCCTCCTATCCCCAGAAGTGTCTGAGGTTCCCTCCGAAGCACTCTGGGGCAACATCCACTCATAACACACAGGCAGGCTTGCCCTATTTTGTTCTCAAAGAGCATCCCTGGGCAACAAAGCAGCTTGTAATAACTAATAGGCAGGTTTTTAAACAGCATTTATTTACTGTTTTATGGCTCACACAGGACTTCCATTTACATTATTATACTCAACAGTTTGGGGAACTAGGTAAGTTACTGATCAGTCTCACCCCCAGGCTGTAGATGAGGGCAAAGGTAAGCTATTCGCCCATGATTAAGTAAGGAGCCACAAAACTAAGGCGTAATCCTGAATGGTTCTGATCAACATCCACTGTGCCTTTTCCTATAACCACACCACACCATCCCTCTAGTAGATGAGGGAATAGATAATAGATAATAACTGTTGCCTATGCTCAGAGATGGGCTAAACTTCACACATAGAACCGTGGCTGAATTTCCAACCTCAGTTAAGCAATCTAGGCAGGGTCTTCTCAGAAGCGACCGCTGTATCTTGACAAGAGTGGAAGGATGTCACCCCTCACATCCTGTGAAATGAGCCAGCAGCAAAGACAGACCCGCTCATAATGAGAGAGATGGGTGTTCCTCCCTTCCGGAGTCTTAGGTATCGAAGTCTACCACTCAGTTTGGCCACTGCCCCCTATGGACCTCATAGACATTTTAAATATAATAGTTAAACCCACCACGATGGCTCACGCCTATAATCCCAGCACTTTGGGAGGCTGAAGTAGCAGGATCACTTGAGCCCAGGAGTTCCAGACAAGCCTGGACAACAAAGCAAGACCTCATCTCTACAAAAAATAAAAAAATTATCCAGGTGTGGTGGCACATGCCTGTAGCCCCAGCTACTTGGGAGGCTGAGGCAGAAGGACTACATGAGCCCAGGAGGTCAAGGCTGCAGTGAGCAGTGATTGTGCCACAGCACTCCAGCCGGAGTGACAGAGACCCCGACTCAAAAAAATTAATGTAATATTTGAATCTATAATACCTGCAGATGGTTTTAAATTTTTTAATAAAGTGGTTTTTTTAAAACCCTCAGTACTACCCCTAATCTTCTTCTGAATCATTTTCATCGTCATCCTCCACCAGCAATTTCTTTTTTTATACCTTGGAATTTATTTACACAAATACAAGCAAACATGAATATATATTCTATCCTCTCCCACCTTCTTTCTATAGAAAGCGTAGCAGTGTGTGAGGTACAATTTCAGGTGAGCAAAGCCTTTCTCTCCACTGCTTTCCAGGAACCGCAGAGGTCTGTGTCCTTCATGCCAGCAAGCCCAAGGCCAGAGGCCAGGCGATCAATAAGCACTTGCTGGAGGGGAAAGGCCAGACCGAATGGACTGATCGATCGTGAGGGTAGTCCAGGGTGTGTGTAAAGCAAGTGCCACCTATTGACACCTGTGTCGGGGCAAACTTGTCACCCACTCCTGGGAGGTGCGAAGCTAAAGCAGGGGAGGCCTCCGGGAGTGGTGATGGCCTCACCCTGACCAGTCCACAGGCCACTCACCGGCACCTGTGTCTGCTGGGTCACCGAAGAAAGAGCACTTGTGCACAAAAGCTGCAGAAGACTCCCTTGCATTAGGCTCCTCTGCAGTAAAGAAAGCAAGGGTGTCCACAGAGATGTTAAGCATGTAGAAGCTCCTCTTTCAACTCCCCCGTCACACGTCTCTGCAAATCATGTGAAATGACTGGAGATTATTCTGCCCCATCTGCACCATGACCTGATCTGACCTGGCTTCTGGGGAAGTGCTTGCACGTGGGTCTGGTGGTGAAGGGTAGCTCTGGCCAGAGGCTGACAAGGCCTTCCTCAGAACCAGCACTGGCCCCTGTTCGCAGATGCGGTGTAAGTTCACTGGCCAGGAAGGGGGTGTGCACATGTCCAAGAAAGTGGACTAATATTTTTGGGAAGTTTTAATTTGCTTCAATTAAAAATTTAGGGCAGCTCTGAGCAAAACAGAAGTAGGTGAATTTATTTTCTGAGCCTCTGGGCCCTCACCTCCTGCAGGCCTGTTTCCGAGGCGCCTCTACTTCAGCCAGCATCTCCCAACTGGCTAGTCAAGACTCACAGCATTTCCTCCCCACTCTACCACCAGACCAAACTGGAGACCTGCTGGGGAGGAACTATTCTTAGAATTCAATCTTTTTTTATAGAGTTGAGTGGCTTAAATAATTACCCTTTTCTGGGGAAAATGTGGACACGAATGTACATGCATTGACATTTCTGGACAGATAAAAATTGGGTGGCTGGGTTCAGTGGCTCAGCTTGTAATCCCAGCACTTTGGGAGGCCAAGGCAAGTGGATTGCCTGAGCCTATGGGTTTGAGAACCGCTCTGGCAACTTGGTGAAACCTCGTCTCTACAATAAATCAAAAATTAGCCAGGCGTGGTAGTGCATGCCTGTAGTGCTGGCTACTTGGAAGGCTGAGGCAGAAGGATCACTGGAGCCCAGCAGGTCGAGGCTGCGGTGGTTGGGAGTGTGCCACTGTACTCCAGTCTGGGCAACAGAGTGAGACTCCAAGTAAAAAAAAAAAAAAAAATTTAAAATTGGGTAAGAATGCTTGAATCTAGAGAGGGGAGTTTAGGGTTCAGGAATATGAGAGCAACTCACTTTTTACTGTATATGTTACAGTGTACATTTTTTTCATGTGTACTCACTACTTTTCAAACAAATTTTAAAATAAAAACTTTTTAGATGACCCTTTTAATTTTTAAATACTTTCATCCTAAGGTTTATTGAAGTTGTGTACTGGTCAGGACAGGGCAACCCTACCCACTCTTTCCAGGTGAAAAGGCCCCACTCTGACACAGCCCCAGCTCTGCTGTCCAACCAAGCAGGCCTTGATCAAGGCCTTAGGTCTGGTGGCCCAACACAAAAAGTGAGTAGGATTAATCATTCTGCCTCACTCAGGAATAGGAACCAAGAACCAGGACCTCTCTACACAAATATGTGGGTGTCACTATTCCCGCTGTGTAAGAAACAGATCCCTGGCTCAAGTTGAAGTGGGGGTTTGTTTAGTTAGGACCCTTTCAGTGACTCATGCTTAATTCAAACTAGCCTAAACCAAAAGAAAAAAAAAAGGAAGAAAGGGAGTTATTTTAGCTCACATAACCTAAATTTGCAGGTGTATGACGGGGGATTTTTAAAAAAAAAACAAAACCTGGATTATTCTTTGGAGGGCAGGCCCCTTGTAGTACAGGCTTCCCCCACAAGTAAGTGTTCTAGGAACCCATGGGCATCAGTGAACCAGCTAGCATTGTTCTAAGAGACTGTGTTTGGCTTCAGTGACTTTTTTTTTGGAATTTCATACATCTCAATACGTGTACTGCATCAAATAGAGAGTACTTTGAAGGTGACTGAAATTTAAACATATAAGAACAAATACACAATTTTTATAAGTGAATTTCAGGTTTTTTTAGGGGTTCCCTCTCATATCTGTCTTCAGGCACAAGTGGAACCAGTGGCCCCAAAGACATCCCCAGAATTTGGACCTGCTCTCTCTACCTCAGTTCTGTCTCTCTCATGGTTCCACTTTCAGGAGAGCTCTCCCCTCACAGCCAGCAGCTCCAGGCTTATCCTCTCAGCAACCCTCAGGAAGTAAACTTGTCTCTTTCTTGGTTGTTCCAGCCAAAAGCTAGTGCTGGGCCTTAGTAGGCCAAACCCTCTGAGCATTCTTGAACCAATCACCATGGCCACAGACACGAAGACAGGGTCGACCCATCCAAGTCTCTGGGCTGCATGAGATAGTGCTGTCAGAAGGGCAGAAAGCACCAGATGCCAAGGCCCCCTCCATGGCCCAATTCCACACACCCTCTCCCTAGACTCCCTCTGCAAGGGCCTGAGACCCTCACTACTTCCCAAGTGAAATTCAAGAGAGTAAGAATCTATTATAACTGACCCAGCTATTTGTTTGGCATTAAGTACATGCCAGGCCACATGACAAGTCACTGCCACTTGGGACTGGGTGCCCATGGATCACTTCTACTTGATCCCACAAGTTGGGTCCAGAGTAGGGTTGGGGACAGGGTCTCACAGTACAACCAAGGCTGCGTGGGGCTGTCCATTTGGAAAGAACTATGGGAGGGGTAGTTTCTGTTAGAAGAGGTTAAGGGAAAGGTAGGCCTCATGAATGACACCTCCAAGTACCACCCATGGCATCTGAAATGGAAACAACTTTATTGATACCTGAGAAAAAGTGCAGAAGAAATTCCTACTGACCACTTAGCCTGTCCCCTTAGGCCAGATCATCCAGAGACCAGACTCTCTCCCGTAAGCCATCATTTGGGTCACTCAGGGTCTCACTGGCCAGAGCCCAAGGCTATAGAAGTCTGCAGCCAGCCTGGAAGCCAGACCCAGAGACCAGGATAAGGAACATCTGCAGCATGGCTCCTGAGGTCAAGGCCAAGGTCAGTGTGGAAGCATCATCGGTCAAGATCCAGAGTCTCTTGGGTCACAGTCCGAAGTCCGATGGAAAACAACTCTTCCCAGGGGTCCCGGATCCAGGCCAGCAGTGCTGTCAGCTGCTCCCGACACACAACACGGAGTGCCCAAAAACTCTCCAGCCGAGACACCTGACAGACCAAGCAGTCAGCAAGGTGAGGCTCACAGGGGCCACGCCAGGCTGGGGACAGAAGAGGCCTCCAGGGAGGACTCACTACCCTTCTTGGCTCATCACCTCTTCCCCTCCCCAAGCCTGCTGTCACCCCCAGAAGATCCTGACTTCGAGCTTTGCATACAGAACCCAATCAGCATTTCCTTCCCTGTTGTATGAAAGTTCTGGAGTCAAATCCAAGGAATTGTGTGGGTGGGTTCCACTTCTGGCTCTACCACTTGCGGCCTGGGCAAGTTGGTTAATGTCCCCAGTTCTCAGTTTCTTCCTCAGGTGGTGGTTGTGAAGATCAAATGGCTGGCACACAGCAGCCCCATCCGCCAACTCAAAGCAGCTGGGTGCCTCACTAAAGGCCTCCCAGCCAGTAGATGGCTGGGCTCCACGTCCAGGGTAATTTGCCTACCCACAGCTGCCACCTGCTTGCTGCTCATGCAAACCCAGAGTCCCCTGGCTCTTCGCACCTGAATTTTCTCTGTGATCCCTCCACCACAATTGTCCATCCCTAAGTTCCATTCTGCCCCAATGCTAGCCTTCCCAGACCCCTTTCCCACACTGCCCTCATGACAACCACCTCTGCCCCCCAAACTCCCTCCCTCTCACACACATGCATGAGTGCACACACACGAACCTCATCATAGAAGACCAGTCGCAAGTCCTCTGGGGCTGTGCGGTAGAGCAGCACCAAGCTCAGGCTGCTGAGCGGCTGCTGCTCCCTGATGTGAAGGGAAGGGTCTGGCCCCAAGGGTGGGGCCTTCTCAGAGGTTTCTCCAGATGCTGCTGGAAGACTGGACTCTGCCTGGGACCCTACAGGGTCCTCCTCTAACAGGAACAGGGTGGACAAAGTCAGCAACAAGGACACAGGACAGGTAGAAGAGCCTGGAGGAAAAGGGGCAGGGTGAGGTCCAGGTGGAAAGCTGTGGAAGGGCCTGGATCCCTGGGGTCCACATCCCAGTGCTGCTTAGGAGAAGAGGCATGAACCACACTCTGAGGTGGGCCACAAAGCAGATGTGCCCCTGCAGCCATGACCTTCCCTTTCCCAAAAACTCCAAGACGCTGGACTCGGTGGCTCAGCCTATAATCTCAGCACTTTGGGAGGCCAAGGCGAGTGGATTGCCTGAGCACACGGGTTTGAGACCAGCCTGGGTGACTTGGTGAAACCTCATCTCTACAATAAATAAAAAATTAACCAGGCATGGTAGTGCACACCTGTGGTTCCTGCTACTTGGAAGGCTGAGGCAGAAGGATCGCCGGAGCCCAGAAGGTCGATGCTGGGGTGGCCGTGAGCATGGGACTTCAACTCAAAAAAAAAAAAAATCCAGGATCTCTAGCCTCCACAGTCACTGAGGACCAAGACAAAGCGATTCTACCTTACCACTCACCCACTCAGAAACAAGAATCCAAGTCCCTGGCCTTCTCTGATGGGATGAGACAGGGCAGACCCAGCCAATCTGCTTCACTTCAGAAAAAACATGGACCCCAAAACAAAGTTCTCTAGGCAACTGAGGATCCAGGGTGTCTCCTGACCCCACCCAGAGAGGCAGGGAACACTGAGGATGGCATGTGGGTACTCCCATGAGAGGAAGTCCTGATTCTAGAACTGCTAATTGCTACCAGGGGATTGCAGAGGTGCCAGGGGCCGGGCCAGTGGCCTGTGACAAAGGTAGGGTAGAGACGAGGGGAGCATCTGCAGCACAGAGGACTCACCTTCAACCATGAACACCCGAAGGTAGAAGAACTGGGGAGACTCCACAGATGAGTCTTTTTCCAGCAATGGCCTGGGGGGAACGTGGCAGATGCAGGAAGATCAGCGAGGGGTGATGAGACAGGGCAGACCCAGCCAATCTGCTTCACTTCAGAAAAAACGTGGACCCGAAAGCAAAGTTCTCTAGGCAACTGAGGATACAGGGTGTCTCCTGACCCCACCCAGAGAGGCAGGGCTTCAAGGGAGGGAAGCACTGCAGGTGGGTGGGGAAGAGACACAGGCAGCAGGCCCAGGGCCTACTCAGCACAGGGCCATGTCAGAGCTCTGTGGAGTGAGGATCTGGGCACCAGCTCAAGCCTCAGCCTCTTATCAACTCACCAGAGCCGGTGCTGTGGGGTCACCTCCTCCTCTGTGGCACTGACACAGTTCTTCCGGGTGGGAGGCAGAGACTGTAAGATATCTGGACAGAGCCAGCAGGGATGGGGAACCCTCAGAAGGCTCTGCTCTCCCCCATTCCCACTTCTCCATCTGTTACCACCTTCCTGTTCTTCATATTTCTAGATTCTAGGAATTTCTACAAGGGACAAGTCCCATTACCTCTCTGCCTCTGCTGCTAGGCACCAGAGTTGGGGAGCTCAACCCAGAGCCCCGTCCCACCCTCCTGCCTCTCCCTTGCCCCTCTCACCAATGAGCTCCTCTAGGAAGGCCCGGCAACGCCTGGCATCTCGAGGCAGCAGCATGCAGCTGCCCATCCCTGGCGTCCACTCCAGCCGCAGGCTCTGGCCTGCCAAGCCTAGCTCTATGCCACTCAGATCCTGCAGCGGAACAGCCAGGGTCAGCTGGAGCCAGCTAGATGGAGGCTCACTGTGGAAAGAGGGAACATAGCAACAGAAAAGAGTAAGGGTGGAGAGAGAACGACAAGGAGGCCCTGTCCTGCCCAGCCCCAGCTCACTCACCGGATCTCCCCTGTCACCTTTAATAGGTAAAGCCTGTGGTCAGATACTACCACGAGGCACAGGAATTCCCCAGTGTGGCCTGTCAACACCACTGGCACCTGAGAGGAAGAAGAGGTTGGTGAGAAAAGGGGCCTAGGGAGGCAGGTCGCAAACTGAAATCAGAGTTACTTGTGACAGCCCCTGAGCCTGACCCTCCCCACTGCCTGTCCATCAGTCTATTGAGTTTCCCTGGCACTCAGCAGCCTTTCTACCAACCACTGCTCCCTGCCCCACAGCCCCTGTCCCCTCAGAGCCTTGGCTGTCTCTCAGCTGGTTTCCTTGCCTGACACCTTGCCCTTCCACCTCACCCTCTGCACTCTACTAGACACTGTTCAAAGCACAAAACTGACCATCACTCCTCACTTCAAGTCCTCCAGTGGCTCCTGGTAGCCCTCTGGACCAAGTCCAAACTCTCTGGCAGACACAGGAGGTTGCTCCTGAACTGGCCCCTGCCTGCCTCTGACTCCTCTTGGGACACCTGCCCTCACACTGCACATTCTAGCTACCCTCATCCTAGACAGTTCTCCCCACTGGTGACACTCTCAGGCCTGCATGCATTTGCTGCTTCCTTCACCTACAGCGTCCTTTTCCACCCTACTCCTTAACTCATCCTTTAAGACCTGGCTTAGCTGTAACCTCCTGAAGGCTCCTTGACGCACTGAGGCTGGATTAGATGCCCCTTCTAGGACCTCAGCCTCAATACAGCACTTTTCTATTACACAATCGTTGGTTTCTCACCAGACCAAAGACAGAAGGCAAGAATGATCTCCTGTAGATCCTTAGTGTCTAGCACATAACAGGTGCTCAAGAAAGATCTCATAACACCATGTATTTATAATAAGGCTAGAAGGCCTTATTGAATGAACTCCAGGTGCTGTGCTGGGTAACTTAGCCCTCAGCTCTCATGCCAAGCCACTCCAAAAGGGAGGTATTATCTCCACCATGGAAGGGTAACAACTGGGACTCAAACATCAAAGAATGTGTCCTCGGCCACATAGCAAGTAACTGCTAGAGTTGAAACTGAAGTCAGATCTGCTGGTTCCAGAGTGCTTGATCTGACTCAACTGGCTGTGATGAAACAAGTGGGCGCCTTGGTCAGCTGGGGGCCCAGATGCTGCCAGGGCAGCACAGACCTTGAAGCAGCACTGGAACTCCTCCTGGGCCTCACTGAACACCTCAACATCCAGGAAGAGCCGGAGTCGGTGGTCCACAGCGCGGAGGCCACAGTGCTCAAGGGCTGGGGACAACCAGGGGGCTGTTAGCCTGCTCCTGGCAGCACTAGGATCCATCTCCACCTCCCCATCAGCACCCCTCCCTCCCCAAAACCCACTCCCACCTTGTTTTGCCCATACTCACGGGGACTGAGGCTCCAACTATTGTGGTCGTGGGCAATCGATGCCTGAGGTGGGCTGCTTTTGGCTCTGTTGTGGTGGTCACTGAGACCAGGTCGGTCACAGACAGGGCTGGCAGACTGACAGGGAGCTGGTGAATGCTCTCCCTGTTTCCACTCCCTGTTGGGGGTTCCCGCAGACAAAGCCAGGAGAACCACATGGTCACTACCACAGTTTGGACATACAGCAGGAGATTCTGGAGGGAGGGACGGACACAGTCCCTATGAGCTTTCCCCAAAGCACATAGTAAAGTTCATTCATAAAGCCACCACACAAGCCCCCACCATGCTCATGATACTCTTTGCCCACTCCCAGGCCTCCCCTGGGCCCACATCTCCAGCTTCATACATGACCACCATGCCCGAACCCACCAACTCCCTCTCCAGGTTCTCTCCATCCCAGGGAGGAATGAGCTAAGCTGTGGCCCAAAACCTCATCAAAGTACACCCCCCCTTCTAACTTCAGGTCCTCTCAGATTGGGCCAAATGCATGTAGGCCCTGCTCTGGTCCCTACCCACAGACTTAGGCTGATCAAGTACTTCAATACATTCCTAGCAGTGTCTAAAAGACCAAAATCAACAGATTGGGAAAGGCAGGGAGAACTCTGGTGTCAGATTTGGGTCCATCTCCAGGCTCCATCCATTAGTGGCTCTATAATCACAGGCAAGTCATCTAAGCTCTCTGAGTCTGGTTCCCCACCTATAAAACAGGGATGATAAGTGTCTATCATACTCAACCTCAGCATCAGAATGACTGCATGGAAGCAGATGAGAATATGGGCATGGAGCAACAATGAGAGAAGAAACATTGTGCTGGGCACGTGCTAGCTCCTACACCAGTGCCATCACATTTCATCCCCACTGAAACTCACCTAACCCATTTTGCAAATGAGGAAAGACAAGATGAAACAATGTACACACCCTACCCAAGACAATATGGCTTGGGGTAATGACAGCAGCTACCATTTTTTAGGGGACCTTTGTTTTGTGCCAGGCATTGCGCTTGAATATTGTCACATTTAAATCTGTTTACAGCACCGGAGGTGAGTTCATTCTCTTTGTTTAGATTAGGTAACTGAGGCGCAAAGAAAAGAAGAACATAGTAAAGTTCATTCATAACGTCACCACAGAAGGGACCCTAGAGGCTGCAGGACTCCCAGAGAATAGAGCCAGGGTCCAGGAAGGGGCTGGTGGCTACTTCTGCTGCACCCATTGCGCAGCTGGGCTTGCAGTGCCTGGGCAGCTTCAGGGTGGGGAATGGAGCATGGCTCCATTTTCCAAATAAAATGTAAACCCCTGCTCCAGCTGCTGTCAAGAAGAGAAAAATGGCTACTAAAATCAAGCATTTCTACACAGCTGTCATCAGAAACATTTCTTTCTTCTTCAATGTCTTCTTCAGAGACAGTGCTTTTGACTGGTCTACAATGGAAAGATCTGTTTTAAAGGACGGAATATGAAGAGATGCCATGAGGCATTATGTGAGATCAAGTAGCTTACAAGGTCAGCCTGGAAGGACAAACTAAGCCAACTCCCAAAGCATCTCACTCGACAGCTAAGCATGCTCAGTGGGACAGTACCACAACCCGATACTGCAGCGAGGGCTTGTTAGGTTTTATGTTGCTTCTGAAATATTAGTCCCCCAAAACACAGAAAGCCTCCAAGTTATAAAAAAATAATGAGTATGTTTAAGCACGGTTACAGAGATTGCATTTCCTGACTTTTAGAGGGAAAAAACCCAGGATACAGTTTCTTCTTTCCTTTGTGTTCATTTTTATAAATGTGGCAGGCAGGCGGTTTTATGTTTCCTCCAGGCAGAACAGTTGGTCCCCATCCTCCATCCAGTCCCTTCTCCCTGGGGTTCTCCCTCCACACTCCCCCGCTCAAAGCCACTTCCTGCAATGGAGGAGGCACGTGAGCAGGGAGGTCAAGGACAGGGCCTGTACCTGTCTTTTGGAATAGAGGCCGCCAGCCTTCCTCACTGTCCAATCCCAGCCTGGGCTCCTCCGGTTTGAACTCATAGCCGCAGCGCAGACACTGGAATCTGCCCCCCAGCACGTCCCTGACTTCCCCAAGCTGGTGCTGAGCCGTGGTGGTGACTGGGGCTAACACAGCAAGCAGCTCCTGACAGAGGATGAGTCAGAGGCAGCTGTGAGCTGACGGACCCCAGATGAACATCCCCCACAGGCCCCCAACCCTCAGGCCTGCAACCACTCCCTCTGGCTCTACCACTCTCCCCCACAGTCTCCTGAGCCTCTGCTCTAGGCCTCCATCACCTGGGCGGCTGCATGGGCATCAGGCTCCAGCATCACA
Source organism: Tarsius wallacei (assembly GCA_963574415.1). Classification (NCBI taxonomy): domain Eukaryota; kingdom Metazoa; phylum Chordata; class Mammalia; order Primates; family Tarsiidae; genus Tarsius; species Tarsius wallacei. The sequence continues at coordinate 2,452 of CAUYQG010206276.1, read as the reverse complement.
TAGCGACGTAACCGCCGATCAGAGCAAATGTAGGAGAAGCGCAGAACGAGGACAGGGGCGCCAGGAAGCAGATCAGAGCCCTGCACAGGGAAAGGGGGCCGGGTGAAAACAGCAGGGGTCATGGTCAGAGGAATTAGGGTTATACTCCATACTGAGAGTATGGAGGTAAATAATAGCTCTGGACCCCAACCAAATGCTTGTGCTGACGTCCAAGCTCCAGCATGGTCTCACTACATCTCACCCAGACCCCAAGCTGTGTGCAATCATGCTTTGCCTCCCAGACTCCCCTCCTCAGCTCCAAGAGTCAATAAGAGACTGTGGGAAATGCCCAGCCCAGTGCCTGGTACACAGCAGCTATGTTCTCAGAGCTGGCTCCTGAGAAAACCCCCACCTCTTTGAGAGCCCCCAAACCTGCTCACCTCGGGCACTGGCTCTCTCTGGGTCTCAGGCTCTATCTCAGCTGCCTCCAAACTCTGGAGTTCGAGCCGTTCCAGGGTTCGAGCTGCCTGGAGTTCCACCTCAAACAGGTGGGCAGAAGTGACCCTGAGGAAGCATTCCCTGCCCCGCACACTCTCAGGCCCTTCCAGGGGACACACCAACATGGGGCGACAGAGCTCCGCTGTGGAGAGACCAAGAGAGGGGCCCTGTAGGGTAAGAAAAATACCCAAGATTCTGCCCTCCTGTGGGGAGGTTCTTCATCCAGAAAGGGTGAGTCCTACCCTCAGGAAAGTCTGGGCTTTTCTTTCTCTCCCACACATCCCAAAGATCACCTGGCTCAGACTCCCCCATAGCCACAGAGTGCTCACCTTCTATTTCCTTCTGTTCCAACTTCTCTTCCTCCTCCTGTTCCTCCTTTCCTTCTTCCTCTTTTTCCTGTTCCACTATCTCCTCTTCTTCCTGTGGCTCTGGCTTCACTCTAACCTCTTCTGACATGTTCTGTGGTGACCCCTCAGGGCCTCTGGCTTCCTCCTCTGGAGACAAGGGGCCAGGTGGAGTGTCTGGGCCCAGGGAGTCTGGAGGAGGCGTGCTGAGGGTAGGAGTCTTGGATGCAACCAGAAGGGGGCTCCCAGAGGTCTCCAGGTGATTCCTATACTGCAACCAGTCACTGCCAAACCGTTCACGGAAGCTGTTCATGAGCTCAAGTTCCCGATGCTGTTGCACAAACCATCCTGGGCAGGCAGGGAGCAGAGCTGAGCAGGACCACACCCCACACCCTAGCTGACCCCAGGCTCTTTCTGTGGTGATCCCAGTGTGAAGCAATGGGGAATGTGGGAGGTGGGGCCAAGGGAGGCTACAGGCAGTACATCCCAAAGAGAGTTCCATGGAACACTGTGGTCACATGCAGTCCAGAACTGCACATCATAGGCTACTCTTGGAGATTGACAATACACGGTAGCACAGAGAAGGCCCTGAGATGGCCTGCGGGAAAGAGACCTATTTAACTGCTTAACCTAGCATTTCCCAAACTTATCTGGCTTTACCATGTGACCTTTTGACACCCCACAAAATTAATGTTCCTTGAAAAATGTTCGAAACGCTGCCCAGGAACAGTTTCTTCTCCTTTCCCTAAACTAAAAGGAAAGAGGAAAGACTAAGAGACCCTCTACAATGCTCCATTCCACCAAAAAATAAAATTTATTCTGCAGACCTTCACAGTAACTAAGAGAGAGCTGGACAAGGGCAAGAGGGGTTAGTGGAGGGAGCTGACATACCAGCTGGGGAGAGGTTCAGAGTTCGGGGCTCTGGGTCTGTATCGCTGGGTTCAGAAATGCTTGGCCGCCTCACACGGACTCGGCTCTGAGGCTGGGTAGAATGAAGACATTCTTTAAAAGCCAGAACCTCTGGCCTTGCCATCCATGGCCACTCATCCAAACTACCACAAAACCCCCAACTACAAGCAAGCAATGAGGCCCGACTATTCCCAGTCTGTTGACAACCCAGTGCCCCTATAGAGACCCAACCCCTGGCACAAGGCCACCAAGGACACCACTTACCTTAACCTTATGAAGCAGGGGTTGGGCCACCATCCCACCTGAAGAGAAGCTGTCACTCAGGTCAGGGCCACCTGAGGTTTCAGTAGTACTCCCCATTGGCCAGGGCACAGGTGGGCCAGTGGAACCAAGCCCCAAAGATGTTGGGGCCTGACGTGTGACAACAGGAAGAAAGAGGTTGAGCCGGGCTCAGTGGCTCAGCCTGTAATCCCTCTTTTGGGGAGGCTGAGGTGAGTGGATTGCCTGAGCCCACGGGTTCAAGACCCGCCTGGGCAACTTGGCAAGACCTCATCTCTACAATAAATCAAAAATTAGCTGGGTGTGGTAGCGCGCGCCTGTAGTTCCAGCTACTTGGAAGGCTGAGGCGGAAGGATCGCTGGAGCCCAGCAGGTGGAGGCTGCGGTGGCCGGGAGCAGCCACTGCACTCCAGTCTGGGCGACAGAGTGAGACTCCAACTCAAA
>CAUYQG010206272.1:0-16422 GCA_963574415.1 Tarsius wallacei | reverse complement strand
TCTGAATCCTGACCACTTAATTCTCCTAAATGCTAAGTACTGGAAAGTCTGTCTTTGGTCAAAAGTTTAAGACTTTTGTCCTTTTAAGACATGTATCTACTGTTTAGAGTAGGTACCAAGACCTCTCCATATTTGTATGGCCTAATTGCTAGTGTCCTAGGGACCATGTAAATAGTTGGAAAAGCACAGGCTTTGAATTCAGGTAGTCAGCAGTTCTAACCCTGGTACTATGACTCCTAGTTTTATGTCTTGAATGGAATTTTTAGCATCATTAATTCTAGCCTTCTAATCAGTGAAACTAAATAATAATATTTATGTAAATAAAAAATAAAATTCTAAGCCCCTTACCAATGGGGCCCTCTGATCCAACAGAAAAAAAAAAACAAAAAACAAAAAAACCCGGCGATTTTGAAAGAAGCCTGGCCCTTCCTGTTGATTTCAGATTTCTAGCCTCCAAAACTGTGACAGAATAAATTTCTATTGTTTTAATCTCCCAATCCATTGTACTTTGTAATGGCAGCCTAGGAAACTAACATATAGTGCTACGTGTATATGAGACCAGGGCGCTAGGGGTTGAGAAGGATAAAAACCCCAATAGAAACAATGATTTTTGTTTTGTAAGAGTGGGGGAAAGGCAGCTAGAAATGAGGCAAAGGAGAGGAATTCACGTTATACATTTTTAACACTCTTTTCCATGGTGGGATTACATTAGTACTTTATTCTCTCAGTTTTGTGTTTTCAGCAGTTTGCAAATGCAGAATTTACAGTAAAAAAAAATACAGATAATGAAAATTGACAAAGTTTAAATCTTTCTCAGAGGAAGAAGTTGAGGGAAGCTACATATGAGGGAGCACTCCCCCCCAAAACTGAAATTATCTTTTGGAGGGCAAGCCCCTTTTAGTACACTCAAAATTTGTTCCTCCATATAAAACGGTCAACCAAAGTTTTTATTTAGAAGTTTTGAAAAGGTTACCTCACAATTTACAGAAGAAGCGTCTGGAATTGTATCAAAACAGTTCACTGATTGTTCCATCATAACAACGTATCTGCCCACACTGGGCTGAGTATTCAGCAGTTTTTGACCAAAAATAGCACAATCTCTACCCTACCTTCCCTATTCACCCAATCTCACCTTGAGCAACTTTTGCTTGTTTCTGGATGAGAAAACTCCTGAAAGAAAAACGTTTTGCTGATGTGGAAGAGGTGAAACAAAAAACTGCAGATGCGAGTTCAAAAACTGTTTTGAGCAGTGGAAAAACCATCTGAATAGATGTGTTGCAACAAATGGAGAGTACTTAGAAGGTAACCAAATTTTTAAAATGTAGGAATAAATACACAATTTTTAATAAAAATTCTTTTTTTTGAGGGTTCCCCCCTTGTATCAGCTGAGTGAATATCACTGTGTTAAGTTAGAATGCCTTGGTTTACGTTTTTATAATTGCTAGGGACAGACAATAATGTATCACAAATATGTGAAACCAATGGGTAGTTTTAACTTTATTTTGTTTCAAAATGTTATTACTTTGGGTTCTAGGTTAAAGTGACTCTCATTTGAAAGCCCAAGATTGACAATACATGTAATAAGAGGAAAAATTCTGCTGTTAACCTCTCATTTCTGTAACTTTAGTTTGGTATATCACCTACTGAGAAAAATAAAAAATATCATAAATATAGGTTTGCTTAGTAAATCTTATAAATCAAAATAAATTTTTAGTTATGACATCTTCCTTTTAAATTTCACTTTGATTAATACCACATCAATTGCATTTCTAATAAAGTAGATATGTCTACAAAATTATTTCTAGGATAATTGGGAGTTTGTATATTTGAGCAAATACAATACTGTCCTAGAAATCAAGTGCCCTATGTCAAGAGTTGTCTGTTAGTCAAGTCTTTTAGTCAAAAATTATCACTTGTAATTGGACATCTTGTTCTCCACATCCTTCTCTGGGTTATTGTGACAATATGTAAATAAACATCTGAAGCATTTATGTGCTCCATGAATGCACTTGTTATCGATTTTGTTTACTGCTGCATCCTCACCACTTTGAACAATATTTTCACATGGTTTCACCCAAATATTTGTTGATAAATAAATGAATATGCCATTAATTCATGATTTAACTTTTCTAGGAATTACTATCTCTACTTTTTCAAGAATACTAGAAAAATAGTATAAATGACATTGACCTAGATATTCAAAAATAAATAAGGTTCTGCATATTACATTTTAAGATTACATTTTAAGAAAGCAGAATTTTATACTGATTAACTTGTGTATTGCTTTTTATAAATGTTTCTTATTTAACCCATTAATTTATATGTATAGGTAAAATAGAGACAAATTATTATAGTGTGGAAATATATAATTAATTAATTGTAAAGAGTGTATTATTGATTGTAAATTAATTACAAAGGGTGTACTATTCTACAGAGTTATAATTATACTGACATAAACTGTCAGTGTTCAAATTTGCTTGTATAGTGATTTACAATTTTTCAGCCCTTTAACTTACTTTTCAGGATTTTAACATGGCTATTTCACTGGAAATTACTTGTTCTTTATTCTATTTTATTTCTTTTACAGCTTTATTATTTTACAACAAGTTATTAAGAATGCTGACATATTCATTAGACCTATAAGGGTTTAAATAGAATTTTTTAGATCCATAGACTTATGTCAATGAAAGTGAAGAAAAAGCTTCATTTTAACCATTTTTCCTCATATATATGTAAAGTTATATGTTTATGGTGGGATCTTATTGATTACTGGCTTTTAAAAAGAAAATGAACATAACTTTTTACATAATTCCAAATTTTAGAAGTAGGTAACTAGTTATATACCTTTTTGTGCTAAGTCCAAGGTCATATTAGAAAAATAAATTTTATCTTTAGCATAATTATAATATGCAATATAAAATTTGCAAAGATTAGACTTCCATTACAATAAAGACAAGTTTAAAGATAATTAGATAACTTTTATTTTAATGGGTTCTAGTTAGAACTGCAGTGAGCTGCTCATGAGAGATTTAAATATTAAAAACAAACAAACACACTTCTATTCTTGACTTTTTAAGAAAAATAATCATTCAAGAGTTACGTGCTATGCTATAGCAGATGAACACCTGAAGTCAAAGAGAACTGAATTGTTTTTGTACTATTTTCCTTTTGGTTGTGTTGTAAATCCCTCACTTATCCGTAACATGTGGTAAAGAACTGTTGCCACAGTCTTAGAATAAGATGGAATCAGCCGGGCTTGGTGGCTCAGCCTGTAATCCCGCACCTTTGGGAGGCTGAGGTGAGTGGATTGCCTGAGCCCGTGGGTTCGAGACCCGCCTGGGCAAGCAAGACCTCATCTCTACAATAAATCAAAAAATTAGCCGGGTGTGGTAGCACGTGTCTGTAGTTCCAGCTACTTGGAAGGCTGAGGCGGAAGGATCGCTGGAGCCCAGCAGGTCGAGGCTGCAGTGGCCGGGAATGGCCACTGCACTCCAGTCTGGGTGACAGAGTGAGACTCCAACTCAAAGAAAAAAAAAAGAATAAGATGGAATCACAATTGCCTCTTGTTGCTGTTGTCAGTTAACATTTATTGAAGTCTAAGTGTTGTAGAAGACACATAATTAGGCATGGTTTCTGACCAGGATATTAACAATCTCTGTTAAAGCAAAAACATCTAGGCATTAAAACAATTTATTCTCCTCAATTTTGGTAACCTTAAGACATATCAGATTATATTCCTTAAAAGAAATAAAAGATTTTAAAGAGTCCCAAGCACTTAAGAGTCAGGCTTCACAGAATGACCTTAGTCTCCCTTGCCAGGTGTCATTAAAACTAAAAATTACTGCACTTTCTAGATTAATGTTGATTCTATTTTAATTACAGGGTATATATTTTTTTATTGGCTAGTATATTAAGAAATTTAAACTATTTTGGGGGTGTCAGTCAGTAAATCTGCCTTTGCATTAAAATAATGAGGAAAAATTAATATATAATAGCTAATTCTTCTAATATGGTCAAATGCAATAGAAGGTAAGATTAACAAGGGGGTTGTCAGTGGTAAAAAAAAGTGGGGGGCATTTTCCTGTTGCAGGAAGAATAACTATTTGTATATGGGAGAAGGCAATAAGGTAGAAAGATGTAAGTACTTTTTGACTGAAAACTCTGCATTTGTATATTTAATATCCCATACCTATCTGCAATACTACAAGTGTTTCTGTTCCCCTACAACTCACATGTTAAAATTCTAATTCCCAAGGTGATGATATTAGAAGGTGGAGTCCTTTGGAAGTGATTAGATGAAGGTAGAATACTTATCAATGAGATTAGTGCCCTTATGAAAGAGTCCTGAGGAAGCTTGTTTGTTCTTCCACCATGTGAGGACCCAGCAAAAAGGCATCATCTGTGAATAAGTGAGACCTCATGAAATACCACTAATGTCTTTGATCTTCCCATCTCCCAGAGCTGTGAAAAATAAATTTCTATGGCTTGTAAGTTATCCAGTATAAATATTTTACTGGAGTAGCCTCAATGGACTAAAATATTATTTTACTTTGAGGATACAAAGTTATACAATCAAAATTAATTCACAGAGGATTTTAACATTTTTTAAACTTTCTATGATTGTCATGGTATATATGAGTGTGTATATATGTGTATATATACTTCAATGTATATATAATTTTATAATGCATTTATATATGTTTATTATAGTATGTATTTGCCTAATATATACAATTTTGGAAGGAAATATATACATATTTCCTATGTTCATATTTCACATATCATAAAGACATTTCTAACTTCTTGCCTTTTTTTCTAACTTGAAATTTTAACCTAACATATTTTGCATTTCTTATCACAGATGATAATGTACTGATGCTAGAAAACACTTTTAATTACTTTTTACTTTATAATTAGGAGCATAAATCCCCATAGCAATGGGATAACAGAAATACTTTGAAGTCAATTAAATGAAAGCAAGTTTTGGACACTTCAATGATGATACTTGTTTCCCGTTTGTAATTAGACTCAATTTGGTTCTTCTACTAAATCAAAATTCACTTAAAGATTCTTAAAAAGAATTGATACTCTTAAATAAGATCAATTTTGACAAACTGGAACAATTACCTGCAGTGGGGGCAATTGAATCAGATTTTAGATAAATTCTAGCAACATGATCTATACTTCATTTAACTATGAACGTTGAGGTAGAAATACATTTAGAAAACCAATATCAAGGAGACAAACTATTGTTAGAAAAAGATAAAAAATGAGTGAAACATTTGAATAGCTGAATCTTTACAATAAAGAAAATTCTTGAAAGCATTAAATATACTATAAAAATAAACTTACCCCAAAGAAGAGGCAAGTGTTTTCTTTTTTAAAAAGTGTTTCTCGTGTATCAATAGGAAATACATTAGACAATATTGGAAAATGTGTATATGTTGAAGGCCACGTTATCAATATGATATGACTTCAGTTCAGAATTTTACAACTTTCAATATTTTCTAGAAATTAAGAGGAGAACTAATGCTTATTGAGAAATTACTATTTTGCAGATGGTGTGCTATACAAATGCCTTAGGAAATACTATGGTGGTCATCTTTTTAAACATGAAGTTATTACTAGTAGTAATGCAATATCAACATAATTATCAGATCTTCTTTGCTTTATACAGAAGACTGAGGGAGGAGGTGGGACTTCCTAGAGAGGGGAATAAAGGAACTGAATAAAGAAATAAAAGGCACACAGCTTAAACGTCACGGGTTAATTGGCTTAGTCTTCCCTGTCAATGAGGAAGTTTTCATATACATATCTAAGTGATATTTTTAGTAGCATTTCTAAACAACAAGGGATGCCTTTTGAACAATGTTAATTTATTCTTATTATAGCATTGTAAATATTTTACCTCATGGTTTTATTTTATTGTTTTTGAAATTATGTAATTTTTTTCACTTTTACCAACTTGGGAGTTGTTTATATATACAGGAATTTTGTTTGGATGCCAGAATCTTTCCTCACAATATAAATTCTCATGGATCGGTTTCCACCTGCAATAAGAAAACTACAAAATAAAGCCCACCTATGCTTATGGATGGGATACAAAGGGAGAAGAGTGGAAAAAATAAATGACAAAGAAGGTTTGGAAATGAAATAGCCCAAAGATTGAATCTAGTCTACATGAGTCCATTTATGCACATTAAAGAAATCAGAGTAAATATGTGGATTTGGGATTCCTCTTTTATAAAAGTCTAACAGCTTAGTTTATTCCCTGTATTGTTAAAAGCAGTCAAAAAGGCAGTTGACTTTGTGATTCTTTCAACTTCTAGAAACATCTTAACATTTTTGTTCTAATGCATAATTAATAGGTGGTCATGAGCAAACTATTAAGCCTCTATAAAAAAGAGATCATTAATCTACAAAATGGAGACATAACACTTAATATTTTTTAAAAAGTTGTATAAGTGCTTATAAAGTATTTAGGGTATTGCCTAGAGGAAAAACGAATTCAATGTTATTTATTTTTTATTGTCACATCACATATTATTCCATTAAATATGATGTAATTCCATAATCAGACTTAATTTGTATGACAAAACACCTTTCAAGGTCTCTTAATTTTAGACAAGTCATGGTCTACTCTAGCTTTATGAACAATTTAAGTATAATTTGATTCTCTGCCCAAATAACAGCTTTGTTTTTTCATTTCTTCCTATGCAAAATAGTACTTTTAGGTGAATGTTTATGTTAGCATTAAGGAACTTAACTTGATATACTAAAGGAATACAAATTGACAACAAGAAATATTTTCCTGTTAATATTAACAGCAAATGTCACTAAACATTTACCAAATACATAACATACAAGATTTACTTTGACTAGAATGATGTTTTGTTACATATGCCTTTTTGCTTCCTTCTTAAAATGAACCAATGGGAAATTTTGATTACAGTTCAATTTTAGCAGAGACATAGAACAATGACAGTAGAGAGTTTGGGTTATGTAGACCTGTGGACCCATAGAGGCTGTATCAAAACATTCGTAAGTTTCTGTTAGACACTTTTCCAAAAAAGCAAAATTTTGATTAATATCATTTACTAACTAATTCCTGCCAAACATTGGTATTGAAAACTACTTTTGAGGGAAAGAGAGAGAAAATAAAATCCATGATTAATTCCAGCAAATAGATTAATAAAGAAATATAATCTTTATGTGAAGGCTGGTTGTTAGCCAGAAAACAAAGCAAACATTCTAGCTAGTTATTATGGAAACTACTTGAAAATTGCAGATGCCCTAAATTTATAGCTTCTGCTGTTTCTATATCATTTTGCAGTTCACAGCTCAAGAGAATACACTGTTGCTTAATGATAGAGACAGTTGTGTTTGAGTTGAATTTGCCTTTGTGAAGCAGAGTTAGTACTTTAGAAAATATGAAATTCTGTTTGTCTCAAACTGATAACTTCAAAATCATGGGGAAAATATACAGCATTGGTGTATAAAAGGAAGATAATGTGGGAAAAATAACAGGTTTACAAATGGGCAAACCTGTACAAACATAAGATGTCTTTAAAGACAAAAACAATGCATTTTTATAAGTCAGTGAAGTACTTAGTTTAACAAGCTGTCTCTAGAACCTCTTCATCTGGATGTCTATTACTTCAAATTATTGAAAGTCAAAACTATCACTGTTTTTTCTCAGCTTTGAGAGATGTCATCAAGGCCTTGCACCTGGCCATGCAGCAGGAAGAACGGGCTAGCAGACAAATAAGCAGTAACAAATGGCCTCAGTGAAGACTGCAAATAAGGATTTGTTTGGTTTCATACCCAACCTCTTCCCCTCCCCAGCAAGTTTTGGGCACCTGGTGGGACTATGCAGTGTCTCAGCTGGAGCAAGCTTTGGCAAATGCCAAGTGTGAGGACATTTGGGCCCAAGGTTTCCCTACAGCAGCACCCTGCCTGTATGGACTGGCTGCTGGTGGAGGGCTCCCTGGGGTCATCCTGACTCTGGGGAGAGAGAAGCCTTTAATCCAATTCTGAGGTCTCTGGCCTGCCTTCCACACCTTTGGTTCGAGCACTGAGATGTCCTGTACTTTAAAAAATGTTTCTTGGACCTCTTCTTGCTGACTTTTGAGGTGCAAGGGGATCTCTCTCATGTGTTTATATGTTGTGTATAACAATAAAGAAGAAGGAAATAAAATAAAAATTAAAGACATGACTTGTTAATATGTTGGGTATCTACTTCAAATAACCTTTCTGTGAGTGTGGTGAGTAGGTGTATATAATAGATAAATATGATTTATCTTTGTTGTTCTGCAGTTGAACTCTCTTCCAGTATGGAATATCTTCCACTTTATGAGTATTGGTGAGACTCACATCTTACTATAAGAAAATGATACCCTTGCTTCCCTAGATAATCTTGTAGCTAAAATATCAATATTTTATATTTATTGCCAATAAAATTGAATATACAGTTAGAAACATGAAGGCCATGGTTCAAAAAGAATCCATTCTGGCTGAAAATAACAGCAGAGACCATAGGTACAACATGAAATTTCCAAGGTTTCAATAACCAAAGTCACTGAAGTATAACTGCTGTTCACAGAGAGACCAGGGCTATAATCACAATATAATCTGAGCTGTGCATTGTTAAGCACTAATGTGTTATTCAGACTTATTTTATGGCATATCTTTGCTTGCTTCTGAACATTTTCCAAATCTCATGCTATGGTTTTCCTTGAAAAGATGAGATTAGTTAGTTGGAACCAAAGGTAATAAAAATCACGCTAACAACTGAGATTAATCTGTGGTGTCCCAGGACTTTCAGAAAGTATAATTGGTTAAATTATCACATATTGTGACCTAAAATAAAGTGACCATCAAAGACAAATCTTAACAAGAACTCATGGCTACTGCAGTAGAATAAAATAAATGTGAGAATAACCCACTGTCTGTGTGGCAAGGTGGTGATTAATGTACCACTGCACACTCAAAAAAGAGAAGTGCAATTTAAAGCTCATAATTTCAAATTTTCATCTCTTGGCACATACTTCAGTGTATTATATTAGATAATGCCTTATAAATGAAGCTGGAGTACTAACATAGCCAAAAAACATAAACAACATTTAATTGTGTAAGCTTATGGATGACAATATTAGTCAAATTCACAATTTCATCAAGTATATTATATGAAATTGATGACATTAATAGAGAAAGAATGGGACTCAAATCAGAGAAATGTGAATATGAGGAGAGATCAAATAACTCTGGTTTATCTGAATTCTAAACCCATTGAGCTTTCCTTAACAACTAAGTTGTCACATCTCTTTCTCCTTTTTAAAAAATGCTGAATGTTCTTATCTAAAAATTTGTCTTTTGTCTTATATGACGAAGCCAGCGTGCTTAACGCATTCACCTAAACACAGTTTGTTTTCGTTCAACCTCTAACTAGAAGGAGTTCCTAGAAAGTGCTTGGAGCCATGAAATTACAATGCCAAATATGCAAACAAAAACATTTGTAAGACTTATCATTTTATCTTTGAATATTGACTTATTTGTTTATTTTTCTTCTCATTGAGGGGATTGCATATCAGCATTGCAGCCATGACTTCTTTCCTTATTGTCAGGCTTAGACATTTGGCTTGCTTTGGTCAATGGAATATAGGAAAACCTAAAGTGTGCCAGATATTAATTGAAGAGTATTATATGATTGAGCTTTGTATTCTGCACTTCTGTCCTTTGCTATAAAAACAAAAGTTCCCAGACAATGACTCCTCCTTCAGCAGAAGTAGGGACACAGCTATAGAGTACAGACACTAACTTACAGTCCCTGAGGAACATGGAGAACAATTTTGATTGTGAACATAAAATACATGCTTCGTCGTGAGTAATTGAAATTAGTGAATTTTTTCCTTTGTCACCACAGCATTATTGGCAGAAACTTAATACATATATTTTGATAACAGATTCAAAGACTATTATTTCGAAGACAAAAGAACGCAATGTTAATTTGGACTGAAATTCCCCATATATCCTTACTTTTAACTTATTCTGGATTCAGTGTTTTAAGGAACAGAAAATGATTCTTATTAAAATGGTAGGTTGGCTAAAAGTAGTTAAGATGCTAGAAATGTCTTCATTTAAATAAAAATGACTGCTTATGCAAATTTATCATGTGCAAACTGCTAACCTATTTTTCAGTTTTGTCTCTTAGATCTTAAGAAATACACGAGGAGATGCACAGTAATGTTCATTACATTCATATCCATATTTATATATTTAACACATGAGTGTTTTCTGCATATGAACTCTCTGCCTGTTTGGATTATCCTCCATTTTATGAGTATTGGAGAGATTCACATCTCACCGATAGGAGTAAGGGACACAAAAGGCAACATTTTCTTCCTTGTTTCAATAGAGATGTTAAGATATTGAGGTAACAGAAGCAAAAGAATGATTCAACTGTAGCAGCAAAGTGGACCCATCGTCATAACACACAGCTTTCCCCAAATTCTCCTGGTAAAGGAAAAATTAGCATTTCCTTAATGTCTTAATTCTTTATATAAACAACAAAAACTACACCTAATTTTAGTCCCTTTTATAGAAAATTAAGGAACTTTATTCACTTTCAGTCTTGAGTTAATCCTAGACTCAGAACTCCTTGAAGGAAAGGATGTGAAGTACCAAATATACAGTATTAGAAAAAGCTCAGGAAACAACTAAGAAGACATAGCATGTAAAGTGATTAGGAATTTCACATTTTCTGAGAAAAACAAAGGTGCGGGACTTAAATAACTATAAAATACTTGAGATGAAGAATGCCTGAATGCAATGTATATAAATACGATGGTCAACAAAGGACAAAATCATGGACTTCCCAGCAAATTGGATGGAATTGTAGACAATCATTTTTAGCAACCTATCACAGAAACAAAGAACCAAATACCAAGTGTTCTCACTCATAAGTGGGACCTTAACATTAACCACAATAACATAAGGCAGAGATTGGCAGTCACGGGGCACTGCGAAGGAAGAGAGGAAGGGTTTGGGACACATAACAACACAAGGGGTAGCTGACCCTAAACCAGAGGAAGTGAGGGCAATTTGGAGGCCCAAACTTCACCTAAGCATACATTACTTATGTACTTAATGTTGACTTTTACCCCACAACTTTCAAATAAAGTAGAAAATAAAATATTCAAGAAATATTTAGTATGAGCAATATCTTGTAATCATTAAACTATGAGCTTCAAGAAAAATGAAAATTGTTTTGAAAAATCAAACTAATTTATATTAATAATTTTTTCCATTTGCCTACAAAAGTTTAGTATTGAAATAATTACTTAATTGAGAATAAAATATTTAATCAGTATTGGAGGAAATTAAATAGCTTTAAACTGCATATTTTTAGAAATTATAGTGGGTAAATATTGAATTATTTGCATTATTGCATTGACCTAATTGATTTTTTGTTTATTTAAAGTTATAAAGCAATAAAATGTTCAATGTTTTAAGATTAATAAATGCTTATTTAGTATAGAAAAACAATTTAAAATATTATTCTGGCTATGATTCTGATGTATGAGCTGCTGCTTTGGTTATTTTTCTTAAGAACTATTAGACAAAGTACCTTTTTTTGGTATCAGTATAAAATAATATCATACACTATGCTTGTTTGCTGGTTATATGTGTTTTATGTCTATCATCTGGTAAATTGCTTCAACTTGTTAGAAATCCTGCTACTTGGAAGGCTGAGACAGAAGGATTACCTAAGCCCAGCAGGTTGAGGCTGTGGGAACTGTGAGCGTGCTACTGCACTCCAGCCTGGGCCACAAGAGTGAGACTCCAACTCAAAAAAAAGCAAACAAACAAACAAAAAGACAAAATATTTCAAATATATAACACAATATATTTTACGACAAAAAAATATCGACAATCAAGTTTTACATTTAAAAATCTAAAAATTGTTTATTTAAATACTCTTGTTTATTTTTTGTTTGCTTGTTAACTTGTACAAAGCTCTTTGCTAATGTTGTAAGTTGACCATTGGTTGAATAAAAGCAATATCACAGGGTCAAGAACATTAAATCTAGAGACAGACTGTGTAAATTTAAACTCCAGCTTTAAACTTTCTAACTTTCCCAATAATTTTTTAACTTTATTATTGTTTCTGTAATAATTAACTGAATAATGCATCAAAGGCATTTGCAGAATTACCCAGTAAATATTCACTATATGTGTGCTAAGTAAATCTAAATTTTGACAAGAAAAATGTGGAAATACAAATGCACTTGAAAACTTCAGGCATTAAAGTTCATTTTCAGAAATATTAAAGGCTTGACTGACATCAAAATACCCAAATAATTTCTTTGGTATGTAGAAAGATCTAGATTAGGATTACAATACCTGAATTCTAATGACCTTATTATTTACATACGACGTAAGATATTATAACCCTTCTTTACTCTAAAGCAAAGACAATAATATTAAGCCTAAACTATAGGGTGGAAGAAATTAAATGCACATCTTAAATAATTTGTCCTATATACATCACGGCCATTCACCTTCTAAGTGAGAAACCAGTGTTTCATTTCTGCAAGAAGATTCTGAAATCTAGGGCTGGACCTGAAAGTGGTCTGGCTCACAGTCAGTCTTGGGACTTAAAACCTACCGTGATGTCACGGTCAGCTGAAGCCACAAATACAGAGCAGGTAGATGGAGAAAAAAGATGATCAGAAAAAAATGAGTCTGCAAAGAGCAAGGAAGGTGAAATGTACAGGTTTAATGGATAGGTCAGAAAGACTGAGAAATGAAAGGCTTTTGAAAGTCCAGAAATAGAAAGAGAACGCTTTTGTGTGCTTAAATGGGTCAACCAGCACACTCTAAAGCATCATCGAAGTACAAGTCATAAGTATTCAAATGTCCCCCACCCAGTGATGTCACAGGTAGACATTAATTGTTCTCTTTAGAGTTTTAGATGAAGCAACCACTGTCTTCCCAGATTAATTCACTCTTACAAATGACTCCATGCATTCTACTCATCACCACATGGAACATGCTCCAAGATCGAAAGCAAGCAAACAAAAAACACACACACACACACACACACAAATGACTCTATGTTTAGCACTGCAAAGAGGATGAAATACTTTTTTGGTAGAAATATTCATTTAACTCTAAGTAATTAGTCCCTTGTTCTTTAGTGTGGGTTCCCCTGCAAGGCATGTAGGTCACAATAGATGCTGAAGCAACAGTTAAAGTTGTGTTTTTCAGCTGATTCTGGATAATTCAACATTTTATAGTAACACTATAAAAATCTTACTGGATCCATCATACTTCCCAGTTACTGGGTTTCTTCAGTGACCTATTGCCGATTCTGATGCACTAATTTTCTCATTTTTGACTAGTTTGAGTTCACATTATTTTTTTATTTCAATATTTGCTTTTCCACTTTAGAGCTTGAGGTAGATGATATTTTCCAAAGATGTGCATGTAGATCCACCCTCCTCACACACACACAGTTCCCAACTTATAATAGTTTAACTTAATGATTTTTTCTAATTTTAAGATGGTGCCAAAATGATAATGCATTCAGTTGACTCCTAAACTTATAATGGGGTTTCATCTAAATAAACCCATCATGTTAAAATATCATTAAGTGGAAAGTTCATTTTCCATGTATTGTATTCACTAATTTCTGTTTAAGGTGGGTTTATCAAGATGAAAACACCGCTGTGTGTTTATGTGTGTGTGTATACACGCACAGAGATGTTGCTTTATATATAATATATACAACCATTTCTATTATTGTAATTTCATACTGATACTCTTTTATTGAGAGGTGGCGAGTTATATATATACATATATAGTCATTGGAATGGGTAGACTTTGTAACTGCCTCAATCAATATACTGTGATGAAAGTGATGGCATGTGATTTCTGAGACTTCTGTCCGACTCTCTCTGACAAGTCTTTGAGGTGCCCTGAGTTGGCATGTAGAAAATTTGGCGACCCTCTCTTTGCCTTTCTGGCATGTGACGATGCAGGAAGAATGCCGTAGTCAGATGCCGGCACATTGATATTGAACTTCCCAGTCTCTAGAACTAGTTGCGGCATGTAAGTGAGGATTTACTACATAAGTAAGTTTCATGACGATGAAGTTTGGGCTTTAGAATATGTTACGGCACCAAAAAGTAAGAGATTCCTTAAAGAATAACGGGGACAAGTAAAAAAGATACAGACAACAACCTGAAGGCCAAATCTGGGACAATATGGACATCAAAATAAACAAAAATAGTAACAGAGAGCTCTGGTAAGATGGCGACGGCACAGGTGGGACTGTGAGATTCTCCAAAGGTGAGTTCCATAACGACTCTTGATTTCCTTCCCCCACTCTCCCGCCGACCGCTAGCTGCACCAGTCCGAGACATGGAGACCCTAGGTCCCATGCATGGCCAGCTATTGCAGCCCCTCTGCAGCTGCCGCTCCACCCCAGGTGCACCAGGCCCCGGCTGCATGGAGCTCCCAGCTCCCTCCCTGGCTACATTGTCTCACCCAGCCCCAAGCCACCTGCCCTCACCTTTGGAGGACCTCCGGATACCGCCTTGTGGAGATCTGGGTTCCCTTGCTGGCGACGCTGATCTGCCCAGCGTTCAGAGGCTGCCAGCTCCCTCCCTGGCTGGGCGCCCAGCCCAGTCTCAGGCCATGCTAGTCTGTGGAGGCCCTCCACTCCGGCCCCTCAGAACTGCAGGCTCCATCCCTTCCTGGGTAACCCCACCAGGCCAAAAGCCACTGCTGCCCATGCAGGCCCCCAGTACCCATACCTTGGAACTCTGCACCCTGCCTGGGGTGAAATGCCCAAAGCCACAGCTGATACTCATGCCTCGGAGTTCCGGGTCCCTGCCTGGGGATCTGGGTCCCAGCCCAGCTCCATCTCAAGCCTCAGTCGCCCAGGGAGGTTCTAGATGCCTGCCCTTCAGAGATACCATTTCCATTACGGCTGAAGTGCCCTGTGCAGGGCCCAAAGCAGCTGCTGCCACCCACCACCCACCCTCCAGAGCTCCAGGTTTACACTGTGGCTGAGGCGCCCAACCCCATCTCAAGCCGCTGTTGCCCAGGGTGACCATGGTGCCCCCCCTCCCCGCTTCGGAGCTGCAGGCTCCATCTTTTCCTGGGGCACCCCTCCAGGCCCAAAGAAACTCTGTGCCCCCACCTGGCTGAAGCACCCAGCCCCGCCTTGAGGCCCCCCGGTGACTGCCTCCACTGCCCAGGGAGGTCCATGGCTCCTTCCCCTTGGAGCTCTGGACTCCCTTGGTGGCCACACCACCCCACCCCCTAGCCACCCTGACTACTATGCTGACCAGCAACACCCAGCAGTTTCACACTCCACTTCCCCCAACTTGTATCACACTCCACTTCCCCCAACTTGTCCCTGTCAACAGTGGGACCAGAGAACAAGGCAGAGACCTGCAGTGACTCACATACCCAGCTCTACCTAATCTCCAACTTGGGGGCTAAGACCTCATGGTTGTGTAATGGAACAGTACATCTTAAGGAGATTACAAGGCAGTGGGAAGCAGGATCCAGCATTTCCATACACCTGTCAGTAGATATTGGGATCTGCAGATAAATTTTGAATCACAGTTCCCCCCTCAAATAAAGCTTAAAGCTGCAAAAGGTATAACCCTCAACCTACAGTCAAGCCTAAGAATCGAACAAAGCCAGAAGATTCTCATAAGGAAGAATAGGAGATTGAGCAAACAGAAGCAAAAAAACAACACTGCCACCCCTGAACAACAGATTTAAAGAAGACAGAAAGAGAAAAAAATAAAAAGGAAAAACTGGGGATGCAAATCTACACAAATGAAGAAAAATCAAAAGAAGACTATAGGTCTCACACAGACCCCTGGGAGATCAAATATTGAGAAAACAGACTTCGGCATGCAAACAGTGAAGAGCTCCCAGAATGACTGGTCACATACTACAAACCTAGACATCAAACATGAGTAGAGAGAATAAAAAGAATTAAGGAGAGACAAGAGAAAAATGGGAAGGAGTTGATAAATGAGATAATAGCAGTAAAGAATACTGTGATTGAAAAAAACAACAAACTAATAAGCATGGAAAGCAGAATTAGCCAAGCAGAAGAAAGAATCTCAGAGCTCAAAGACCAAAACACAGAACTAACCCAAACTGTCAAAAACATAGAAAAGAAGCTTACAAAGACAGAACAAAACCTTCAGTGATGAGATGAGGGAAGTTTTCTTGAATGATTTTATGAAATGTTTGTTCCAGTGTAGTCTCTGTCTCTCTCTCTGCCTCAGAAAGGTCAATTACTCTTAGGTTCATTCTCTGGAAGTAATCGCTCATCTCTCGCAGGTTTTGTTCTGTCTTTTTAAGATTCTTTATTTGTTTTTGACAGTTTGG
>CAUYQG010206269.1:0-19356 GCA_963574415.1 Tarsius wallacei | reverse complement strand
CCTATTGTTATTGAATCTGTTTCTGTGAAGAATCCTGACTAGTACATTCTCTAATTTCCTCATCTGGAAAATGGTGACAGTATGACTTCCTTTGTAGGGTTATAGTACAGACTAAATGAATTAATCCATGTTAAGTGCCTTACCCAGTACCAGGCCAATGGTCTGTACTGCATGAATTTTCACTGTTGTTTCTTACAAAATGAGCTAGAACCCATTGTTCATTACCACCCTCGTTCCTTTCCCCCAACAACTCTATCTCTCTCTCTCTCTCTCACACACACACACACACACACACACACACACACACACACACCTCTAGAGAACCCTGAACCCAGGCCCTTTCGTTTATAGACAAGAAGTAGAAGTTCAAGCTGTAAAGAGTTTTGTTTCAGAGCTTTGTGAGTAATGTTGAAGCCACAGTGAGATGTTCTCTATCTCTCTTCTGAAGGTTGGTGCCCCACTGCTATCCAGTCTGCCACCTAGGAGCTAAGTATTTCTTGACTCATTAATTTAAGCTGTTTGCTTCACAGCCCACATAGGGTATGTGTCTTAATCTCTGCATCATGCATTGGTGATGCCTTGAGACTTGTACCTGATTCTGCTATGTGTCACCTTTCATGAGGGCCCTCTCTGTCTCTACTCCCTTTCCCCTAGGTTTCACTTCAGTAAGTCATACCAGCGGAGGCAGAGGAGGAGGAAAATCAGAGAAGGAAACATTGGTCAGTGGCACGCTCAGCTAAGCTGTTACCTCATACCAGATGGATCACTGCTCCACCTCGTCCTGGAGGAGGGAGACTCTCACTACCTGTGTTTTGTGATGACAACAGGCATGATGAAGTTAGGGCTCATGTTTTCCTGTGGTTGCCTATTTCCTAAGTACAGAAGGTACTATGCCCAGCAATGCATTCTGGGCATGTTCACTCCAGCCTCAGCTTTGAGTTTCCAAAAATACTGTCATGTCTTGCTGTAGTGGGTGCTTCAGATAGATAGGTGTCCCAGAAAATGCCCAAATATGCAGGAAAAAGTGGGAAAGCCGCTCATGGCTGAGTTTTCAACCCAAAGTGACATTCAAGAGTGACTCAAATTGAAATGTATTCATAAACATTTGATGAGCATAGCATGGCTAATTGAAATGCTATTTTGGTATTTTGAAAATCATGCCAAATATGAAGGTAAACACTCTCCTGTCTCCTGAGCAGACAGGGTGGGGAAATTGAGGAAGATTAACTCTCTCTCCTTTGTAGCAGACTCAACAAAAAATATCTTTCTAGGCAATGCTGAGAAACTCAAGTTTGAGGATCAAATGATGAGAAATAATAAAGAACTGTATTTATTGCTTGTCAACACCAACAGCATTCTGGAGAAATTTAATAAGTTCTAGTAAAATGAACTAAATTAGTGAATACATGGTAAGAACTGTGAATAGGCTCTGAAATGCTTAAAACTTTCCCAAATGAATACATTTCTGTAAATAATATTGCAATTCTTAGCAAAATTCAAGAAAATTGTCTTTTGATGAAGATCATCTTTGCAGCTATGCACAAGTCAGCTAAAAGCCAGTAACTCATTCACGGTGTGATAGGATAATTCTGGGCTGCGTTGGAGTCAGGTTTTTGTTTGCTTGTTATTGTTTCTCATTGGCTATATTGTTTGTACAGTCTCAAGAACCTGCGGGTGGCTAATTCATCACTTGTCAATTTAACCAGACAAGCTATTTCCTAAACTAAAAATACAAAGAAAGTAACATTTCTTTTTTGTTACTTAGTTTAAAATTTAACTTGCCCTGTTACCCAGACATCTGGTCACTTCTTCTTAAGCAATATGCAACAAATCGTCAGGAAGTCCCGGGCACATACAAGCCCAAATTGTTCAGAGAACTGGAGCCTGATCAGGCCATGACTAATATTTCCATGCAGGGTCCCACAGCAGCTCTGTGAGAGTTGGCCCCTGCACACTTGAATGGGTCATTCTCACCCACTGAGTCAGGTTTGCCAGCCCAGGGAAAGGACCTGCTCAGGTCGTCACTGCCAAGCTCTTTGGTTTACTGTCACACTACTGTTTCCCAATGACAGGAAGGCTGTGAGTGCGTGAGTTTTCGGGGGCTGCTTTGTCAAAGCACCATACGCAACAGACATTCATTGTCTCACAGTTCAAGAGGCCGGAAGCCCAACAGTGTTGGGACTTTCTGAGGACTGTGAGGGAAGACTCATTCCAGGCTTGCCTCCTGGTTTCTGAAGGTCTCGGATGTTCCTTGGTTTTTCGATGCCATTTTATCTGTGTCTTCACATCAAATTTCTTTTCTGTATGTCTGTCTCCATATTCCCATTTTTATAATGACTCAGGTCATATTGGATTATGGCTCATCCTAATAATAACATTTTAACTTGACTACCACTGTAAAGATGCAATTCCCAATAAGGCCACATTCACAGGTACTGTGGGTTAAGACTTCAACGTCTTTTGGGGTACACCATTCAACCCATAACGCTGGGTCATATAAACATCCAGATTCAGTCAAGCCAAATATTGGATCTTCAGTTTTACTGCCTCACCATCTCTCGAAGCAGGATGAATGGTCCTGACTCTTTTCACAGAAGACCCTTTGCTTCCTAGGCATATTAGTCAACCTCACCCTCTGAGACAAGATTAGAGTACCAGGAGTGTCTCTTGTCCTGACAGCATCACATTATTTTACTCCCAAGCAATGGCTGTGACTATTTAATGTACATTTCTGAAACTAAGAAAGCTATTCAAGTGACAGGCCATATCTGTCAACTTCTACTAACTGGAAAACTTTCTCCACAAAATAAAGATAATATCTGTTTTGACCACCCCATAAAGTTGTTGTAAAGACGGTAAAGATGGTAGAAAAACATACACACATACAAATACATAATAAATCCTAAAGCACATCTCAGATATAAAATCCTTATTATAGAATCGACAAACTTTCCTTGTGGACAGAGAGTAAACATTTTAGGTTTTGTAGACCAGGAGGCAGAATTGAGGATATTACACAGACACTCGTATAATAAGAAAGAAAACTAATTTCCACAATTTTTTGGACAACATTAAAAATATTAATAATAATTGAGTGTGATTTGCTGCAATGCAACTCTACAAATGAAAAGGATAAAGTTCTTTTTGGGAGGGGCTGATGACTCCCTTAAATGGGGTTTAAAGTTATTGTTTTCTATCATCAAAATTGGTTGCAAATGTCCATCTGCTAATGCTGATCGACAATGAGCTTGTGTGTTCCTTCCTTAAAAATGTCTTTTCGCTGGGCTCAGTGGCTCAGCCTGTAATCCCATGCTTTGGGAGGCTGAGGTGAATGGATTG
The DNA here is from genome assembly GCA_963574415.1 of Tarsius wallacei. NCBI lineage: Eukaryota > Metazoa > Chordata > Mammalia > Primates > Tarsiidae > Tarsius > Tarsius wallacei. The sequence continues at coordinate 16,017 of CAUYQG010206269.1, read as the reverse complement.
CCTGAGTCCGCAGGTTCGAGACCCGCCTGGGCAACTTGGCGAGGCCTCATCTCTACAATAAAATAAAAAATTAGGTGGGCGTGGTAGCGCATGCCTGTAGTTCCAGCTACTTGGAAGGCTGAGGTGGAAGGATTGCTGGAGCCCAGCAGGTCGAGGCTGCGGTGGCCGGGAGCATGCCACTGTACTCCAGTCTGGGTGACAGAATGTGACTCCAACTCAAAAAAAAAAGTCTTTTCACACAGATAGGTTATACATGTGGCATCCGAAACATGGTCAACTCATAACAACGTCACTGCAATTTTCAGTGAGGTGCCAAACAATGAGAGTGTCACGTGTGGCTTCTGATACTACAGGTGCTTAGCTTGGCGACTGTAGCACAAAAGCAGTTGTAGACAATACATAAACAAGTGGGTGTGGCTATGTTCCAATAAGACTTGACTTATGGACACTGACACTTGAATTTTATATAACTTTCACTTCCCATGAAATACTTTTCTAGAACCATGTAAAAATAGTAACACCAGCCAGGCACAGTGCCTCATGCCTGTAATCTCAACACTTTGGGAAGCTGAGGTTGAAGGATTACTTGAGCCTAGGAGTTAGAGACTCATCTGGGCAACATGGCAAGATCCTATCTCTTTAAAAAATATTAATAGTAAGTCAGATGTGGTGGCACATGACTGTATTCCCAGCTCCTTAGAAGGCTGAGACAGAAGGATTGCTTGAACCCAGAAGGTCAAGGCTGCAGTGATCTGTGATCATGCCACTGTACTCTGGCCAGGTTGACAAAGCAAAACCCCTTGTCTCCAGAATAAAAAATTTAAAAAATTAAAACCATTCTTAGCTCATAGGCCATACAAAAACAAGCAAGGGGCCTGACTGGGTCCTAGGACTGCTGTTTGCCACTTCCTGTCATAAGGATTCTTTAACTGGGGGAAAAAATGAGAATCTGTTTCTTCCTATTTAACTGAGATAATTTCTTTCTTTTCTTTTAAATTTTATTTTTAAAATGTGGGGTACAATTCAGGATTAGGTGTATGAGTGGTCATTGTACAGGTAAAGTTTGGGCCTCCCTTTGAGCCCCACTTTGTCGGGTTTGAGATCAGGCACCCTTATTAATGTTGTGTGCCAGCCCCACCCCAGCAGTATTCTGCTACTGCCAATCCCTTTTTAAAAGTACTATGGTAATTGTTCAGGGTCCGCTTATGAGTGAGAACATATGGAACTCTGCTCTTTGTTTCTGTGAGGGATCACTGAAGAGAGAATTTCTTTATTTTCATTTCCATCACCCCCCACCAGTAATTTATAGGTGTTCTCTTTTTTTAAATTGAGTTGCATGTTCTGTAAGTTACTTCTCATAAGCCACTCAGGAAAGAGCTCAAATGTGTGAAGGCAAGAGACCTTACTTGTTTATTCTGCAATATCTCCCAACATCCAAAGCAATGATCATTGTAGAGTGGTTTATATGCATCGAATCTTTAAAAGTCCTCATACAGGACCTTCGGAAACCAAACGCATTGTTCTGCGCCTAAGTGGCAGCTTGCAGTCCTCCAGGACGCCTCCTCCCCTATTCCAGCCCATCTCAGCATCAGCCTTCTCTGCTTTCCTGTTGAATTCATAATTCGCAACACGTAACTGACCACTTTCCCACATTAGTTTCGGCTCTTCAACTCAACTACAAAACTAAAACTACTCCAAGAAAGGAACTGGTGGCTGACCATGGTGGCTCACTCCTATAATTCCAGCACTTTGAGAGACCAAAGTGTGAGGATCACCTGAGGCCAGGAGTTTGAGACCAGCGTGGGCAACATAGTGAGATCCTGTCTCTAAAAAAAAAATTTTAAAAATAACAATTAACTGGTTTTGGTGGCATGCGCCTATAGTCCTAGCTACTCAGAAGGCTGAGGCGGGATCACTTAAGCCCAGAAGTTTGAGAGACTAGCTTGGGCAAAATAGAGAGACCCCATCTCCACAAAAAAGGAAGGGAAGAAAGGAGGGAGGGAGGGAGAGAAGAAAGAGAGAGAAAAAGCAAAAAGGTATTATCCTTCTCTCCACCCCCCCCCCCCCGGGCCCCCTTCCTCAGAAACAAGTCAAGTCTGACAGAAGGCCACACTCTGGGCTGCTCCCTGGCACTCCTTTAGGGATTAGACTGTCTACCCACGTCTCTGGCCCTGAGCCTTTTGCCACGGCCTAACCACACTGAATCAACAGTGACTGCCATCCATGTGGGCACTGAAACTCTAGCACTCAGAGAAAGTTCAGCCATGGCTGGATGCCAGGAATCAGTGCCTGCCTCAAAAATGACATATCAGATAATCACTAATTCCTAAAAGATGTTCTTGAGCACAGAGTTTTAGGGAACACTGACCAAATGCATCCCTTAACTTGTACCCTCTCTAAATACATGAATTTCCAAAGGCAAGGAAAGGTCAGCACCTCCCATTCCACACTGGCCTCCTATCTTGGCATTTTCTTTTCTTAAATGGTATCACAGTGATTCGTATAGAAATTTGAAAAGGAAGCGCATGATCCTTGATCTATAATACGAACCCCACAATAATAACCAATATCTGGAAACTTGTCAAAGGCAGATTTAAGATCCAAGACCAGTATGTTTTCATTTTGGATGACTTGTAGTGAGATACTAATAAAACACTCCAAGATGTGGTAAGAATAGGAGATATCACCACACCTTGGGTGGGTGAAGCAGCTTGGCTCGGGCGCCCTGCCTTACCACACCCCTGAGGCGCGGCCAAACATCAGAGTGCCACACCTCTGGAGTGTGATGGCTGAGTGAAAACCAAACACTTGCAAAGGCAAGGGAGAAAAATCAATACAGGTGCCTCAGGAAGTGAAACTACAAAATGATGCTGGAAGGATTTTCACTGCAAGTAAAAATATATCCGTAAATGAAAAGACCACTTCTTCTTGGAAAGTCGGGGGGTGGGGGCACACCTGCCAGGGTTACCTCATTTTAGAGATGGGTTTGGTTTGGTGTCTTCTCTGGTCAATCACTGTATAGGACATTTCCCAAGTTACTGGATCCTCTAAGGACTATAAGGATTTGGAGACCGAGCCGAAAACTTAATTAGTATTATGCAAACTGTGGGCTTCTGGAATTTCTAGTAAGCTTAGAAAGCTGCCAGACATTCCTGCCAAGTTTCCTTAAGCCTGGAAAGGCCTGCAAACACAAATCCAAGAAAGTGGCTGCCAGGGACAGCAACAAATACTAACTCTTTCATGGACTAGAAGGCTGGGAAGGGGGACTTGTTTTTGTGAAGGAACAGTTAGACCCTAGGAATGCCAACTATGGCGAAAGCTCTAAGTGGGACCGGACAAGATTTAGAATAGTCTGCAAGATCACAAAGACTTGGGATGGGGGGTGGTCGCTCCTGTAGGCACAAGGGGGCGACTTCAAATCTTCATCTGAACAAGGACCACCTCCTTCAGGTTGGAGGAGCTATCTGAAGAGCTCATAGGAACCACTCCCCGAAGTCTATTTCATTAGTAAAATTGGAAGAAGTCGAGGTTTCCACACATAACTATAGGGAGGAAAACATATGATTTTCCATTCACAAAGGTTTGATTTTTATTTATAGGTTATATGTAGCTCTGTAAAATGGTGCCTGATCATCTCCTTCATTTTCTTCTACTTGATTACCTAGAAGACTGACTAGCTTGCAAGAAGAATTTATTTTCCCAGAAAAGAATTTCAGGTATCACACATAATGGGCATTAACATTTGTTTTAATAGGGAAAGCAAATGTATTGAGCCTTCTCTATATGCCAGGCTCTGTATTTAATGTGTTTCACATTCATTATCTCATTCTCATAAAGAAGAAAGATATTTCCTGTTAGTTCCTATTAATTTTCTGTTAATTTCTAGAAATATTTCAAAGAAGAAAACAGACCAATCGAATTCACAAAAAAATTTTTCCCCAAGGACTAACTTTTCTCCACATCCAATTGGCCACTAGATTCCCTGAATTCTGAATTTTCCACTTAAGTGTACCCACTTCTTTATCTCTCCCCACCCCCACCCCGCCTTAGTTCTGGCACCTTCGTCTTCTATCTGGATATTAAAGAAAGCCAAACCAGAAAAGTTACTAAACTTTAGAGGACTGAAGAGTCCATGAATAATCGAGAGCAAGGTTCATCAGCAGGGAAGGCCCTACAGCCCAAGTGTTACTTGGATAGGGGAACTGCTGCTGCCTTTATTAGCATATAAATCAGTGATGGCACAGGTGGGGGGGTCTCAAGTCATTCTTCAAACAATTATCTTCTGCATCCACCCCATTCCATGTGCTATCACTAATGAGTCTCTCATTAGAAGCAAAATGGCGGGTCAGTCATCATTCTGCCTTTCTGAGGAGCCCATTTCTTAACTTCCATTTCCATCTAATGTATACTGTTCACTGGTTATCATTGCTTCTTCCTATCATCCTTTTTTTTTGCCATTATTTATTGAGTGTCCACTCTATGCCAGGCATTAGGCGACACACCCCTCTGTCCAAAGTACAACCCCTGCCCTCAAGAAGTCTGCCATCAATTCCCTTCTACAGGAGGCAGGGGCGCTGACCAGAGCTGTGGGATGGTGCTCAGGGACCCAGTGCAGGCAAAAGGTACTCGATACTCCAGCATGGGAAGCCAGTGGTGATGCTCAACTCCCATGCATGAATCAAAAGACCATAACTTCGGAGAACCAAAATCAGAAGGCAGATGGAAGGGTCTTTGACATAGAAAGAAAATACAGTTAGTGTTCAGAAATGGAAGAAAACAAATGAGACCACCTGCTTATCTTTGAGTGGGGAGGCAGATAGGGAGGACTTCCAGAATCAAGGGAACAGATGCATAAGTAGTTTAATTGAGGCACAGATTTCTCCATGAGCAGAGAGGAAGCTCTCAGAAATGCTGTTCAAGGCATTGAGGCAGCTCAGAGATTCAGAGAAGGAGAGAGGACATAGAAACTAATAACCACACTGAGAGGGAGCCTAGCCTCTAGGCAAATGTAGAGTCCAGAAACACACTACACTAATAATCTTAGCATCATCCTCAGACAAGTAGCTTCAGCCCTGTAAGTCTCAGTTTTTCTCATCTGTACAATATAAATGATGTTTGTGTTGTGAGGATTAAATGAAATGACATGTGTAAAGTCCCTAGAACATTCTAGATATCCAATAAATAATAATAATACAGTTAGGTCCCCTACATATGAACAAGTTCTGTTCTGAGAGTGTGTTCGTAAGTCCAATGTGTTCATAAGTCCAACAAAGTTAGCCTAGGTAACCAACTAACACAATTGGCTATATAGCGCTGTACTGTAATAGGCTTACAATACCTCTCACGCAAATAATACATAAAAAACACAAAAAAGAAAGAAAACATTTTGAATCTTACAATACGGCCTGTGACAATGTACGCCAGACATGTGAACTAACTTACGTGATTAAACACACGAACGTCACAGCTCGAAGTTTCATATGTAGGGGACTTATTGTATTCATTATTTATTTGTTTATTTTTGAGTTGGAGTCTCACTCCGTCGCCCAGACTGGAGTGCAGTGGCCGCTCCCGGCCACCGCAGCCTCGACCTGCTGGGCTCCGGCGATCCTTCCGCCTCAGCCTTCCAAGTGGCTGGAACTACAGGTGCACGCTACCATGCCCGGCTGATTTTTTGATTTATGGTAAAGATGAGGTCTCGCCAAGTTGCCCAGGTGGGTCTCGAACCCACGGGCTCAGGCAATCCTCTCACCTCAGCCTCCCCAAGCAAGGGATTACAGGCTGAGCCACTGAGCCCGGCTGTATTCGTTATTTTAAAGGGTGGTAGAATAAGTATTCAACAGAAGAAAGCACCAAAGAAGACATCTTTGAGTCTTCCCTGGAGGAGTCCAGAGGAGGAATCACTAGTACACAGCCTCAAAGAATCAGAGGAATTTCCCTGAGTGGTTGTAGAGGAAAGGTAGGAGAAGTCACATGGGTGAAACCAGTAGCTGAAGCATAGAGGACACAGTGCCTGAGGAAGGGGGTGAGGAAGGAGTCTGTGGGCTCAGCAAAGGGTCAGGCCCCGAGGGTGTGCATGCCACATTAAGGAACCATTCTTCCTTGACCAGAAGATAGTGGGAGCTTTAAGCTGGAGCCCACACAGTTCAGGTAGTAACAGCTATCCCCTGTGCAGCCAGCAGCTACTTAGAGCTTCCTATGTGCCAGGTACTATCCTAAGCACTTTACATGAATTAAGTACCAAGAAAACTAACCCAGGGAGTTTAATGAGCATTCCCAAGGACATAACATACTAAGTTAGATGTGTATTTAGATGGACAAGGCTGAGAGGAAGGAAACCTGGAGAAAAGACAGATTAGAAATGAAAAGGTGTTAGAAACGAGTTAGGAAGAATAGCCACATAGGACATGAAGGTGCCAGAACTAAGGCAAAGGGAAAGAAAAGGAAGAGGGGCCGGGCTCGGTGGCTCAGCCTGTAATCCCGTGCTTTGGGAGGATGAGGTGAGTGGATTGCCTGAGCCCGCGGGTTCGAGACCCGCCTGGGCAACTTGGCGAGACCTCATCTCTACAATATATCAAAAAATTAGCCGGGCGTGGTAGCGCGCGCCTGTAGTTCCAGCTACGTGGAAGGCTGAGGCGGAAGGATCGCTGGAGCCCAGCAGGTCGAGGCTGCGGGAGCCAGGAGCGGCCACTGCACTCCAGTCTGGGTGACAGAGTGAGACTCCAACTCAAAAAAAGAAAAGAAAAGAAAAGAAAAAGAAGAGGGTACACTCAAGTGGAAAATCCAGAATTCAGGGTTAGTGACCAGTTGGATGTGGAGAAAAGTTAACCCTTTGGGGAAAACTCTTTTGTGGATTCAATGAGTCTGTTTTCTTCTTTGAACTATTTTGATAACATTGTTCTTTTCCAAGGGGAGGGCTTATACCAGAGTGATGGCTTGCACTGTTACCAATATCCATACACTTGTCCCTAACCCCCAAATCTGGCCAACCCAGGGTATTAGGACTTCAAAAAAACTCAACCTGGTGTTGTCGTTTTCACCTTGAAATGGGGTATTTACTCTTCATCTAACAATAGACATGTTGTTTCTGTCTTCTAGGAGTTTCACTTTGATGTGTCAAAGGAAATGCCATGAACTCTAGGGGAGAGTCAACACTGCGTGAATGCCGGATAAACAGCAGGTGTGGCTGGGGCTTTAGGAGCAGTTCCAGGCCTCCTATTCCATTTATAGAGATAAAAAAAGGTGACTGTTTCAATCCTTTAGTTTTCAGAAGTCAAAGACAGCTCCCAAAAGAGTCCATAAATAGAAGCCCAACACTTCAGAGTGAAGCTGCATCAGAGAGAGAAACCTGCCAATGTTCTGGTGATCATGATTAGGGAGCGAAACCAGCACGCTCTTCTTTGCATCACTCGGGCGAAGCAGGTGGGAGGCAGATGAACTGCCTGCACACCTGGGTATGTTGAAGGCAGCTCTTTGGTTGGAACGTTGAGCAATCACCTTCCCTTTTAGAACTTTGCAAATTAAATTGTGTCCTAGGAACAAGTAAACAGATGACCTGGCAACAGCCAGGTCCAGAGGCCAGAGAGAGATGATAATAACCATCCCTTACACTTGTATTGTTTCTGTTTCCTTCCCACAGTGGTTTCACTGAAATGATTGTGTTCATGTTCTTGTCTTCATTGAAAGGCTAAGGAGTCTAGAGCTCAGAGAGCTGTCTTGCCCAAGGTGACAGCAAGACGGAGACAGAGTGGAGACGGGTCTTCTGATTGTCCAGTGCCTCTGCTACTACAACCATGAAGAAGTGGATTGTGATGACTCCGATTCTTCTGACAATAGAAGCCTCTCTTTCTGACAATAAAAAACTCTCATTCCTGTTGTGACCCCACTTTTCTACTTAGGAATGGACATGTTGCCTAAGATGTAGATCTCCTCCATCAGAAGTTAGACAGCCTGCTAATTCAAGCTGGCCCAGCCTCAATTCTCCCCTCTTGGAGAAAAACACTCTCTTCATCCTGAGGTTGTAAGCTGGGAGGCTGGGAGGTTTGGGAAGCCACTGACCATCATACTCACCCAGGAAGAGAGACTTTCAGAGATGGAACCAGAATCAAATCACGTTTAAGAACCCAACTCAAGCCATGTCAGAAACTAGTCCCAGCCTTGGACTTTTCAAGTTAAATGAACAAATAAATTACTTTTGTTGCTTATGCTCATTTGAGTGTTTTGCTTTGTCTTTGGTTTGGTCACTTTCAACCAAAAGATGCCCAGTAAAAATACTGACCCTCAACATGAGTGGCTTAGAAAAGACCCTCCTGAAAGTCCTACCTGGTTCCCTACCCTTACCTTCCACTCCCAAGCCCACTCTCAGTGATGGTTCACCCATGCTGTGAGCAGTCTACAGTCTGGGGTTATTCAGGGAACTCTGACCCATTCTTAGCCAGAATGGTTTCTTCCTTCTGTCTTGAATTCTCAAAAAGCATGCTATGGATCAAGTGGCTAGGACATATGTTCCTGGGTGTTCCTTATCTCTGGGAGATGGAAGGGATGGGTAGGTTGGGGCTAAGGTGAGTTGTACCCAGCAATATTCACAGAATCAGAGTGAGTGGGTGGATTCTTTACACTTTTGCACTTTTTCTGATAGCTTTCAGGACATTGAATCAATAAAGCAGGATCTGTCACAAGACCTCCATGAGGCCAGGAAGGCCCATGAGAATTTGCCTATTGAAACCTTTTGTCCAGAACCCTTGGCTACACTGCCAGCCCAGAAAAGTCTATGGCAACCTCTGTACCCCGTCATGTCTCTCTCAAAGCTAAACAGAGACTGCCATGAGACCTAAATGTGTTTTGCTTTTCCTGTCCTGCCAAGCATACAGTGTTTCAAAAGAAATGCCTTATGTAAATTCAATAACAAGCCCTAATATGCACATAATAAAGTTGAAAGAAAACCATACCCTGTTTTGCTACTATAGCTTACAAATTGCTTCTTTGGCAATGATAAATCCTGAGAAAACTGTAGCTATTTTGAGACACAAATTCCAGCCCCCTCCAACCAAAAATAGTATCATTGATTTCTATAAATAATGGCATATATGAGGCTCGAGCACATCCAAAGAAAAGGAAAAGCTGGCTTGATGCGCCTCCAAGTATATGCATACCACAGTCATGGTCTTATTACTGGTGTGTGTGCATTTTGACTTTCATGGTCTCTCCTCAAGAGCGTTGCTGACATACTGTTGTTTGCTTTACTCAGGATTAGCAGAAAATTTCTGTGGGTGTTTTACGTCACCGGAGTAGGAAGCACAGAAAAATTATACCCGCCTGGTTGATATTTCTGGAAAGAGAACTCTAAATTATTAGAGGAAGGGGGTAGGGTGGCCAGGAAAGAAAAGAATGAGTAAGATTCAAGAAAACCCCATCAGGAAAGTCCCACTTGGAAAACTGTTGATGGCAAATGAGATTTCTTGCATGAAGCAGCGTTCAGTCCTGCTTGGTGGGGAAATAAAAGTTCTCATAGTCTCACAGGGGATGAAAAAAAGTGTGGATTTCATGTCAGTGTCTACCAATTTGTGGAACTGAACTTTGGTAAACAACAGTGAGAGTTACAAAGCAGTAGAACTTCCCTTTCAATAAACAGCAGATTTGTATATAATTGAATGGAAGGGACTGGTAGAGTTTAGTCTGGAAACATTTGTTATGAAGTTTGAGATTTTTCAGATATTCCAAAGAAGTATAACAGTCATGGAATAATGTCTAGTCCACATGCTTTTTTTAAATGTAAAACAAAAAAACAAACACTGCATTTAAAAAAGGGCAAAAGATGTCCAAATATAGTTTGTAAAATAAAGATTACAAATGCCAAGAATCAAACCACACAAAACCCTTGATTCATTTATAATCAGAGGTGTAGCATAAACCAATAAGGAGCTACATTTCATCTATTAAATAAACAAAATATTTTGACGTGATAATCTCATCTTTGGCAAATGTCAAGAGACAGGAACATATATCCTGATTCAGTTGATACTACCATTATAGAAAGTAATTGTCCATTATTTCTTTAAAAGATGTGCACTTTGATTTCCATAAGCCTACTGCTAGGAATTTACCCTAAGGAAAATTATGAGAGGCACACAAATGTCTACACTGCTTAAATGTTGAAAACTGGGAAACAATTCAAATGTCTAACAACAGAAGGACTAAATGAATTAAACTTTACTCACTTGACTGAATATTAAAAACATGAAAAAATCATTTTTTATAATCATGAGAAAATGCTCAATATGTCAATAAGAAGGAAAATTTTATTCCAAATTGTATTTAAAATGTGATGCCATGTATAATTATATAAAAACATGTATATATTACATATAGTAATTATTATATATAATATATAGTATATATATATATACACACATAAAAATATGGGAGAAAATAAAATTTGTTCATGATAGTAATCATTGGGCAATAAAACTACAAATTATTCTGAATTATATATATATTTTCAAATTATCTGTAACTTTATAATATTTGAGGTGTTGGGAAAGTTTTGTTTTATTTTGTTTGAGTTGAGGTCTCACTCTGTCGCTCAGGCTGGAGTGCAGTGGCATGCTCACGGCTTTCCACAGCCTCGACCCTCTGGGCTTAGGTGATTCTTCCGCCTCAGCCTTCCAAGTAGCAAGAACTACAGGGTGCCCGGCTCATTTTAAAAATTTATTGTAGAGATGAGGTTTCACCATGTTGCCCAGGCTGGTCTTGATCATGCTGGGCTCAAGCAATCCTCTTGCCTTGTCCTCCCAAAGTGAGGGGATTACGGCATGAGCCACCGCACCCGGTTGGGAAACTGGTTTTTAAAAAGCACGCCTTCCTTATCCTTAAAAAATATTTCAAAGGCAGCTACATAGCCAGACCATCAGACAAAATTGGGCAGAAAATGTACTCTTTAGCATTTTATTGCATTTTTTTTTTAAGCAAGATAGACGGGTAGTATAAAATAGTAAAAAAAGAGTATTGAATTCAGAAGTAACAGTATATGTGATATAAAATGTGGTCTGTTGTATGATATATGTTTGTGTATGTGATACATATATATCACATACATGTCACCAAAAAGATTGTGACCTTTTAATAGTAGGAAGACATGTGAGAAGCAGGTAAGTTATATATAGATGTAACAGGAAACTTAGAACCATGTGGGATTAGAGAAAAGTAAAAGTGTATAGTACCAGAAGCATGGAATATGTTTTTTTTGGACACTATATTTAAGTCTGAACTTCTTAGACGTTAAGCAAATGAGTTACATAGTTCTATTTATATGATAAAAGGAAGAACACATGTTTATCTGGAAAGACAGACCTTTTTCCTACTAACTTCTAGTAAAAATTTGCCACGTGTATCTTTACAAAAAGAAAGTTTTATAGCAAAATGGATATTTATCTTTGATAGAAATCGAGGACATCAAATGAAAATAAAGCTCAATGGATATTTCTGTGAGGAGTCAGGCTATATATAGCCTTAGTATGTTGCTTGCCGGTGAGCTCACTTGATGCAAAAATAAAATTTAAAGAATCAAAACAGGATTCACACTGGCTAGAAACAGACTGCCATGGGCTGAATTTGTCACACAAGATGTCTTATAAAAATTTTAATTCATGGTCAATATTTAAAAATCAGATTTTATATAAGAATTGAATTCAGCTTTTTTTTTTTTTGAGTCAGGGTTTCACTCTGTCATCTATACTGAAATGCAGTGGCATGATCACAGCTTACTTTAGCCTAGACCTCCTGGGCTCAAGCAATCCTCCCTCCTGGGCCTCCAGAGTAGGTGGGACTACAGGCACATGCCATCACACCTGGTTAATTTTTTGATATTTTTGTAGAGACCAGTTCTTTCTATGTTGCCCAAGCTGATCTCAAACTCCTGGACTCAAGCAATCTTTCCACTTCAGCCTCCCAAAGCGCTGGGATTACAGTTGTGAGCCACCACACCCAGTCAGAATCCAGTTTTTGAATTTCATTGAAAAGACTGCAATTTTTGGCAAATCAAAATCACTTTCTCTATTGACTGGCCTTGAGCAGTCACTGACTACTGGGGAGGGTCATTTGTGCATCATGATCTCAGTTAGGAGTCTTCCTGCAGTTGTCCTGGCCCCTGGAGACTTGGGCATGTGGGGACCTATAGCTAGAAGAATGAACAGATAGCATACCTTCTGGATGACATCTTGTGAATATAAATTGTTTCACTTTGACAAAATCTAGATGGCAGTCCATGTAACAATGAGCTCACAAATGGTACATTAAGAGACAACATAATAGATTCCATGAATCAGGAAAACTTCATGAAATCTCGTGCCTGGAGCTGTGATCTGATACAGCTGGGCACCAATGAAGGATTGTCTTAAAGAAGTTATGTGTTTAAGTCTAAGGGGCTTTGGAATTTCCATTTTCCCTGAAGACCAATGTGGTTGGCACACAGTCAGGCAACACCACCTTCCCGTCCCATTTCTCCTTTTCCTCCTTTCTCTGCCTCCTTTCCTCTGACTATTCTCAGCACCCTTATGAGGCATTTGTCTGAGTCTTCCCAGTAGTGGTGATGACATTGCACTGGTCCCTACGCACTCTCACCAGTTCTCCCACCCTGCTTCCGCACAAACACTGTGATTCATACCGTAAACTTGTGAAAAGACAGATGGGAATTCAGAATTCAAGTGGTGGCACAGAAATGAGAGTTTTAGCTAATCCATAGAGAGACGGAACTAAAAAAAAAAGTCCCTTGACCATCTTGGCCAGTGTTTTACCCAGCCAAGTTGAGTGGTCTCCAGCATAATAAAGGAGAAATTGCCTGCCAGTCAATCCATCTTTGCTGACAGCAAGAAGGAGATATTTTCTTTAGGAAAGCAGTCTTAGGCAGACACTGTTGGTTGCATGCTCTCTAGCCATCACTTCTTTTTTGTTCATGATTTTGTGGGTTGGGAATTTGAGAAGCACAGCTGAAAGATCCTTGCTTGGGGTTTCTCAAGTGGTTGTAGACAGATGTTGGCTGGGACTGTAATCATCTGAAGACTGGACATCTAAGATGGCTCATTCGTATGACTAGAGTTGATGTCGGCTATTGGATATGAGTTCAGCTGGAACCGTAGACCGGAGAACATAATGTGCGTGGCCTCTCCAGCATGGTGGTCTCAGAATAAATAGACTTCATTCACGGCAGCTGTCTACCCCAGAGTGAGCATCCTGGGAGAACCAGGACCTTCTATATCCAAGTCTCAGGCATCACACAGCATTACTTCCACCGTGCTCTGTTGGTTAAAGCAGCCCCATGCACGCCCTGATTTCAGCAGATGGAACACAAACCTCACTTCTCTATGGGAGCAGGGTCAAAGAATTTGCAGACAAGTTTTAAATCTTTCCAAAAGAAGTGTAAATCTTCAAATACAAATTGTAATGCATCAGCACATTGTACTCTTCAAAAATAGGGCTGCACTCACAAAGTCTCACGCTGTTCACTTTAATGCAAGAAGGATCTCTTCTGAATCTGCCAATTTTATGAGGGACTGTAGGTGAAAGACTTCATTATCTGACACCTCATTTTACCCATTATTTTTTATTACCCATAGAGAGTCTGGTTCCTTCCCAGGTTTCTCTATTCCTCATTTCCATTCCCTCTTGCTTTCAGTCTTTCTCTCTGTCTCTCTCCTCTCCTCTCCTTTGCCGTCCTCTCCTCTCCTCTCTTCTCTCTCTCTCTATCTCTTCAACCTCAGTTGTCTTTTTCTGCCCCACATCTCCACAACTGAACTCAGATTATGGCACTCCACTGCCCTTACATTACCCATCTGAGACTGAGGACCTTCTCTGGATTTCAGTTCCAAATTCCTGGCTCTGAGAATCGTATTGGTCCAGAGGGAAAGGACATACATGCTACTCAGACAGATCTGTTAGAGCAGACTCTTTAAGAATGGGAATGGAAATTTAGAGAGGTTAATTTATTATATTTGAGTAGCAGAAAAACAATTCTATATAAGGGTCAATTATATATAGGGGTTCTAGTAACACAAGATAGCTCTCTCCAAAACAGCATGCCCTTTATGGGCTTTCTATTACCTTGTTATACACTGCCTTCTGCATCCATGATCTCTTCTTGTGATCTCTACAGGTAGTAATGCATTAAGCATCCTTCTTTTCTTCACTTTCTTTTCTTTTTTCTTTTCTTCACTTGTAAGTGACAGAAGCTCCCAATTCTTACTTAGCAGAACATAACATTTCTAGTCATATGAAGCCAATCTCAAACATTACTTACTCCAGAAAAATAGTTGCAAATAAATGGTCAGTGGATAGATAGATTCAGATATTCTTTTTTTAAAAATTATTATTTTTTTTTTCTGAGTTGGAGTCTCACTCTTGTCACCCAGGCTGGAGTGCAGTGGCACGTTCACGAACTTCGCAGCCTCGACCTGCTGGGCTTAGGTGATCCTTCCGCGCCAGCCGAAGTCTCACCCCGTTGTCCAGGCTGGAGTGCAGTGGCACGCTCATGGCCACCCCAGCATTGACTTACTGGGCTCCAGTGATCCTTCCACCTCAGCCTTCCAAGTAGCTGGTACTACAGGCACGTGCTACCATGCCCGGCTAATTTTTGATTTATTGTAGAGACGAGGTATTACCAAGTTGCCCGGTCTGGTCTCGAACCCGAAGTCTCAGGCAATCCACTCGTCTCGGTCCCCTAAAGTGCTGGGATTACAGGCTGAGCCACCAAGCCCAGCCAAAAATTATTTTTATTCTTATTTTTAAATAGAGATGAGACCTCACTTTGTTTGTCCAGGTTGGTCTAGAACTCCTGGCCTCAAGTGATAGCCTCACAATGTGCTAGGATTACAAGCATAAATCACCATGCCTGGCTCAGATATTCTTAAACTTAAAACAGAATTATGTTCTCTAGGGCCCAATCACCCAATCATCTAGTGCCCACACTTCCACGATCGGCCCCATAAATTTAGAGGTGTCTCCCTTGTGACAAAGTCCCTATTTGCCAGTTCCTTGCATGTTTAATTTTGCATTTTTCAAACGTATTGTGGAAAATAAAAATGAATCTCACCGGTATGACACTATTTCCAACATAACACTGCCCCAGGCATGTGTAGCTAGGCCATTTAGTCATGGAAGTTCACCGGATTTAGGAGCTTGGTTTTATGTATATCATTATATAGGTACATAAGTGATACTCACATGACCCTTTACTGCCTCCGCCAAATAAAAAAAACAGTGATGCAGGTCATCCTCAATTATAAAGGAACAGGATGTTGCAGTAGAAATAGTTGTGCCCCAGATAAGATTACCTGTGCTTTTTGGTGGGATGGAGAGTGGGTGCTAGTTATTAGGAACAAGAATTTGCAAATGCCTTTTACCTGCTTCCTTCCTCATGAGGAAGGGACGAGGCCACCAAGAATGAGATATAACAGTTTCAAAGAAGTGAGATATAATAGTTTTAGAATTTGCAGATTATCAGCTGTTATGCCTCAAGTTCTTTAAAAAAAAAAAAAAAGGCATAAGAGACAGAACAAGACCTAAAACGTTTCCGGGACAAGGACAGGATATTCATGATAATGATTCACTTACAAATATTCGTGAAATCACTCAGTAGTACAATCCTGTAATGTCTGAGAAGACAGTAGGAACACATTTTCTCTTAATCAGATTAGAAATCTTGTGCTCTGTTCGGATACTTTTCAATTGAGAGATTCAAACTTTATCAGCTATAATTGGGAGGCATCTTTAGACTAAACTTCTTCTTCTTCTTTTTTTTTTTGAGTTGGAGTCTCACTCTGTCGCCCAGACTGGAGTGCAGTGGACACTCTCAGCCACCGCAGCCTCGACCTGCTGGGCTCAGGCGATCCTTCCGCCTCAGCCTTCCAAGTAGCTGGAACTACAGCACTACCACGCCCGGCTAATTTTTTGATTTATTGTAGAGATGAGGTCTCGCCAAGTTGCCCAGGCGGGTCTCGAACCCACAGGCTCAGGCAATCCACTCAC